>JAULJZ010134013.1:0-56595 GCA_032270985.1 Heliamphora pulchella | reverse complement strand
TAAATGTTGAAGGGCGGTTTTGGTTTTTGGCACACCTAGGGATTACTCCCTAGGTGGCCGGCCCTAATATGGGGATGAGGATTTGTTTTTATGATGGATATATATCTCTTGCTATTTTTTAGGTAGGAAGATATAGATGCCATACATATCTTAAGTGATATATATGGGATATATCATTATGAGGCAAAAACCTAACCCTAATCCCCTCTCATAGCTGCCGCCCCCTCTCCTCTCAGGAAATTAATTTTGCCTTTTAGAGATTATTGTGTGAGAAGAAACCGAAAAAATGAAGAACACTTCGATCGGAATCGGTACCCATATACCGTGATCGTCATAGTGCATCCAGAACATACGTGGGAAGATTGCAAGGTCGTCTTCAACGTATTCGGGATTTTTTGAAATTTTTCGACAAGTTTCATAAGTGTATCATACTATTAAGATTAATATAGCTCTCAGTTTTAATGAAAAACGCATACGTCGTTTTTTACGGTGACGGCGTCGGTTCAAATTTTTTTTCGCTTCAACAATTTCTACCTAATTTGCTTTGATAACATATATGTTTTAATTATTTTTTTCAAAATCATGCCTAGAATAGATTACCTTATTTTTGTTTGCAATCTATGTTTAGTTAATTTTAGCAACTTTAGCATATTTTTTTATTATTCTTTTAACCAAATCATGCTAGTTTAGGTTGTTTAAACAATATTGCATGTGGGTATGTGTACCGTGTATCCTTTAGTTAGAAATTGCATGCTATAGGACTTAGGATTTGACAATTTTATTTGTTTTGATTTGGAGTGCTATGTACATATATTATGTATTTTCATAGTTGATTTTGGATATTCTCTTTTTGCCTCCATTTTCTTTATTTGCATGTATTTGAGAAATCATATTAAAGAACCAATAATGATTAGTAGAGGCCAACCTTACGATTGGACGAACGGAGTGCCTAACACCTTTCCCGATTCGTACCTTAGCCCCCGAATCCTCTTTCAACAATTTAAAGATCAGTAGCCAATTTTGTTTTTCTTAGTTTTTCTCAAAAACTAAGTGGCGACTCTATTTTCAACAAAAAAAGATTTTCAAAATTCAGTTTTCAAGGTATTAAAAGATTTTTCTAAACATTCTTTGAATTCCTTATCTTTGAACATTTTTCAAAATAATTCCTAAATTCCAACGTCACAGACGGCCGCGACCTTATTATGTCGTGGCCGAATGTCTTGTTAAACGCACATTCGCGGCCGTAGACTTTTTATAAGGGCCGAAATATTTATGCCTTTGTTTCTCACGGCTACGACATCATATTATTACGGTCGTGACATTGTTTTAAGGCTAAAAATGTGAAAACCCTATTCAAAACTCATTGTTATATGTTTATTTCAAGGCTGTATATCATTTTATTGCTTTGTTTAGCATTTCTTCTTTTTGTACCTCTTTTTAGTCTCCTGTTAGGTAATGAATGGCAGATCTGGCCTAGACCAAATGGGTCATGGTTTCCATTCTGCACATCTCCATATCTGCATGTTTTGAGATTATGAAAACATGACGGCCACATCTTTTTTCTTTATTTTTGTTACAGCCGCGACATCCTTTTGCTACGGCCGTGAGGTTTTGTGTGGCCAGGGATACGAAAACATGTTTTAAGCATTCTGTTGTTCATTCTGATATTCTGTGTATCATGTTTAGAGTTATTGCTTGAATACAGGATGAAGGATGGCGGATTTAACCTAGAACCAATAGGTTATGGTCTCAGTCTCGTATATCTGTGGCGCCAGGATTTAGGGCTTGTGGTTTAAAAATAAGAAAATTTCAAAAATGTTTAGAAAATACTTTAACACCTTAAAAATCAAATTTTAAAAACCCTTTTTGTGAAAAATAGAGTCGCCACTTAGTTTTTGAGAAAAACTTAGAAAAACAAAATGAGCCATTGATCTTTAAAACAGTAACCAAAGAAAACAAGGGTCAGGGTCTCATAACTTTACCCCCTTAAAGGAATTTCGTCCTCGAAATTCAGCACAAGGTCAAAGAAAATGACGCCGTCGATCGAAACCAACACAAACACGAGAGGTGATCAGCCAAACTATTCCTAGGATAAGGTCAAACATGGCCATGCACTCTAAACAACGGCCAACTGCCTTAAGACACAGGATCTACCAACTCGTCCCAACATCACATCCTCACCAACCGATGTCTCTACACCCAGCATACCTCCCACGGAGTCCATCGCCAACTCCTAAACATATGAAATGAAGAAACACGATGCTCCCCTATCAGTAAGAACACTGGCTCAAAGTTTGCATACTAAGAAAGTACCTTTGCTCACTGGAGGAATAGCTGCATCATCAGGCTCAACTGGTGCCTTAGAAGAACTAGGAGCTGTGAGGGTATACACTCGGCCCTGCGTCATTTTGGTCTGTCCACCATAGCTCGACACTGTTGGCTACCGTACCGACTGAACTGAAGTACCCCCATCTGCAACCCAAGAAGTATGAACTGTAGGATGCTAATTTTGGTAACCTGGTTGTCCCTGCATAAATGAACCCACTGGTGTGCCTACCGTGCTCGATGCACTGCCTCCTTAAAAGCAGTTCTTGCGAATATGTCCTGATTGGCCACACTCATAACAAACTGGTGGCTCCCTCCCTCGTAACTGAACCAATACTGAATCCTGGGTTTGCCTCGGCTACATGCAATCCATCGTACGATGCCCAGGATGCTTGCACCGAAAGCAAAAAAACTCGTGCTGCTCTAGCCTCCAAAGGAAGCCATTGATGGTACTGGTGCAGAAAACTGCTGTGGTAATCCAGATGGATGAAAACTAGGCCAGAGGACCTCTACCTCTTGTTAGGATGTCCATCTAACTGTGCCTCGGTCCCACCCTATAGTGCCCTGACCTCCCTGGAACCCCGAGTCTCCCTCAAAGTGTTCTCAATCATTGCTACCGACTCCACCAGCTCTATAAAAACCCAAAGCCTCAGTCCTGCCACGTGCTTCCTAATCGTCAGCCTTAAACCCCTCTCAAACCCCCACGAACGCAGCTCGTATGTACCCACCAACTCCGGTGCAAACCAGGACAAACTTGTAAACCTAGTCTCGTACTACACGATACTCATCGCCCCCTGAGTGAGAGCATAGAACTCCTCCATGTACAAGTATCTCGAAGAAGCTGGAAAGTACTTCTCCAGAAAAACCCCCGTAAAAGTTTTCCACGTGCCCTCCATAGTATTCTGAGCATATTTCCACCACTCATGTGCATCCCCTTTTAGCTGGAAAGCGGCAAAAGAAACCCTCAGATTCTCCTCAACTGTCTGCAGTGTATCAAGAATCTGGGTCACTAACTCCAACCACTCTATGGCTACTGTAGGATCAGGATCCCCAGCAAAGGTAAGAGGATCCAAACGTCTGAAATCTCGCATCGCCATTGTTGCCCTCGACTCGGGTTCTCTCTCTCTTCCCCTAGCAATCTCAACCAGCTGCTAAATGGAGCCTACCATCACACGCAGCAACTCAGTCGCGTCCATCGGTCCTTGGGGAGCATTTGCATCCCCAGCATCAGGGATAGGCACATCCCTTGGCCTAAACCACGACCATGGCCTCGACTACGGCCTCGTCCTCTCAGCGCAAACATCACGTCTATAAGAAAGGATGACGAAACATAAGATGCAGCACATCACACTAACATAAACATTAACCACATAGTTATGCTAGCACTTAGCCACATATGTTCATGTCAAACAAACCCCACATACCAAGGAGAACCGACAAGAGAGACGCGTTAATTTGGATAACTTACTTAGATTTCTTACCAAAAAATACGTCGGCCAAATGCATTTCTAACTTGGCTTCCAAGTTTGATAATCCAAACACCCGAAGGCAAGATTAATCAATCCTAAGGTTTAACTCCCATGCTCACATATACACAACATTCACATATTCAACACGCTATCATGTTCATGCTATCAAAATATCTAAACACATGCAGTCAAGCACACGCAATTAACCTCACAAGGTGATGCATCCTCTTCCCACGGCTTTTAGGTATTCGAACCTAGAGCTCTGATACCAAGTTGTCACGTCCTAAACTTTGGATCACGTGAAACGTCCACAAATAACCATATCAATTTGAAAAGCAGCACCTGACCTGATGCTTTATACTTGAGATACAAGACATACATGTAATAAATATAATTGCCAACAGGATTACAATACACGGTTCTAAAATCAAAACATGTAATAACAATACATGGTCCAAAAAAAGCAAAAAGGAGGACTATAGATCTTCTGCCCCTCAGGCACCTCCCGTTCAACATGCGTGACCGAATGCACCTGAAAAGCATCTCAAATCCCTAACCGTGAGCAAATGCTCAGTAGAAACTAAACAAACATGAAATAAAAGCTAAATATGCTAGGAAAATAAAGTGCAGTTTTTTACTCTCTTTCAAGCCTTAAAACAGTTTTTCATGATCAAATGAGATGAAAAGGATAAGAAACTTTTCGACTCACATGAGCCTCAAAAACGGTTTGAAAAAAAATTTATATCACGACTCACATGAGCCTATATATATATAGTATGCTTCACACACGATCATTGACTCTTACGAGCCCCACATGCAACACAGATATAAAGATCGACACGCACGAACCCCACATGCAACACAGGTATATATATAGTGTGCTTCACACACAATCATCGACTCTTACGAGCCCCACATGCAACACAGGTATATATATATATATATATATATATACATGCAACACAGATATAAAGATCGAACTCGCGAACCCCACATGCAACACAAGTATATAGATCAACTTTCACGAGCTCCACATGCAACACAGGTATATATATATTGACTCTCACAAGCCCAAAAATAGTTCTATAATGTCCACGATGATTCACAACCGACACATGGATCTTCTCGAACTTTCACCGAAGGTCTGCAACCCCATCTAATGCATCTTCTCGGGCTTTCATCGAAGGGCCGCAACCCCATCTAGTGCATTGTTGGCCAGAGCCAACGTTTATCCAACCATGAACAATCATCTTCTCGGGCTTTCACCAAATGGCCGCAGCCCCATTTAATGCATTGTTAGCCAGAGCTAACACGTGCAACACAAGTAACCTGCACAACTCACTCAACGCATGCATAAATAAAACCAGAGTTAATATGTACAAAACCATGTACAATACTATGTTTCACATAACAACATCTCAAGCAACACAACTTTTCACATAACACGTCATCCACTAACCCAGACGACCAACAACTAACAAAACAAAACTCAATCCCAAAGGCTATCTCTAAACCTCCAAAACCTCGATTTTCACAAACACCATCTTTTTCAAAACCCACCTTTTAGAAAAGAACCACGGACCCAAACACGCCACGCACACAATGATGTACAAACACCATGCACACAACCATACACGAACACCTCGTACCTAACTAACCACATCATCCCCAAAGAATGATAACCAAAGAAACAGACCACCACAGCCCCACCACGACCACCAAAACAAGGAACAAAATCAAAAACGACCCTATCAGACGTTAAGTTGACTGAACCCCATAATTCAGTCGATTGAAAAGCTACTTGAGGGAGGCCAATCGATTGAATTATCCCATCCAGTCGACTGGATCACCCAGTCCAGTCGACTAGACCACGGCGGGAACGAACCCTAGCTACGGGAAACAACTCTCAACCCCAAAATTGAAGCAATCAAACTCCCTTTTGATACCCTCGAACATACCCAGGCCTAAAACTACCAAGAAACACCTAAAGAAAGCCCTTGAAAACCCATTTCATCCAACCAAAAACGATTTTGAACCAAAATTCAATTTTTCAAAACATAAATCGATTTTTCAAGCATTTTTAAACGATAAAAGTACATAAGATTTCACATAGCACTCCTTTAAGACATTAGAGTCTAGGATCCTACCTCGTTAAGTTAAAAACTTGAAGCTCAAAAAGCGATTGAAAATAGATTTCGTCGAAACGAGATTTCGTCCAGATGAACGCGTAAACCTCGGTGCTGATAGAAAGGATCAGCTATCAGATCGTCAAAAAGCAAGTCCCGGGCCCCCGAGAAGTTAGAGAGAAGGTAGAGATTTCAAGGGTTCTAAAAGCTAGAGAGAGAAAACTATCTTTGAAAATATCTAAAGCTAGATATTTATAGGACATGAAAATATTTTTTTTTTAAATTCGCACCACAATGCCCAACGGTCCCAATAACCAACCCCATATACATTTCTAAGCCCAAACATGCATAAAACGCAAATAGACATGAAATTCTAAAATGATAAACAACGCGTCAAAAAATACAAAAAAAAAACGGGTCAGGGTCTCACAAAACAAGTAGCAAAAGAAAAACCTAAGTTCTACGGCATGCAATTTTTGACTAAAGGATACATGAATCAAACTGCATGCAATAACACCAAATAACCTAAACTAACATAAGCATGTCATGGTATTTAATGAAAAGAAATGTAATCCCAAAACTCCCTAGATTCTAATTAAAATTGCATACAATATTGTCAAATAATCAAGCATCCTAAATTATCCTAATCATGATTTTAAGCAAAGTAAACAAAAACATGCTCCAAAATTATCACACAAAAAATGCATATTACCAAATAATCTAAAATTACACTGACATGATTTTAAACAAAATAAACAAAATCATGCTCCAAAATTTACTAAGCTCTGAACATGTCATGAAACTAAGGTGGAAGTACCAAACCTAGTTTATTATTAACTAAAATATTAGAAAATAACATGCTATGCTAGTAAAGTAAAGCATACTTTAATCAAACAACTGTAATGAGGTAAAAATTAGAATAAGATAAAAGAAAAGAATGTGGGTGCAATATTGATTATTATGACCACATTAATGTCGATGCTGGAATATTGCGATTGTAATATTACAGATTACGATGCATAGAATATAGGCAACATTGCTAAAATTTAATAGAATAGTACAATAATAATAATGTACTATAAAATAAAGAACCAGAATCTACAAAACTATGAAAAGCGATCAAACTATAGAAAAAGCATAACTAGTTCGAAACTAGGATAAAACATGCTTCAGATTTAGAAATTACTAACTAAGCACAAAAATGAGAAGTAGGCATGCAATTGAGACCTCTTCACGTAAAGAGAGAGTGAAGAGAGAAGCATCGGGGATCTTATAGAATACCTGAAGCGTACCCGAGTGCATCCTCAAGTCAGGAGGGTAGTGCTCAATTGTCCAATCCTTGGAAAATGCTCCAACTCCAGTCGATGGATCAAGAATTCAATAGCATATCGGTGTACTGAAACTCGTACTTGGGTAAAGCGGCAGGGTGTCGGCGTCAAGGCTTGTACTCTCTCAGTACTTCAACAGAGTACCTCTCACTTAAATTCTGTGCTGAAAAACATACTAGGTGTACAATATTTATATAATTCATCAACTAATGAGATGCTAATACGTTTTGGGACACGCCAGGATTTTTGGAGTTGGCGGTCACCAGGTATAGAGTTAGCGGTGGCCATAAAAATAAAGTTTCTAGGGGTTTCTTATGGCGGTCGCCACAATGGAGTTAACGACCCCATGGTTCAAAGTTGGTGGTCGCCACCTTGGCTAGGGTTTCCAAGAGTTTCTTATTTCGGCTACCACAATGGAGCTGGCGATTCCATGGTTCAAAGTTGGCGATTCAAAGTTTGGACAATACAGGTTCACTAGTTTAAAGATTTTGATCATTAGATTTAAATACTGAGCTTGGATCATTCCCTGAGGATCGTCCTAAAGTACCATTCTACTTGTTTTCATCATCGAATTTACCTGGATCAACTAAAGATTGGTGAGGTTAAATTGGGGTGTCTATAGTTGTCGCCCTTTTGATATAGCTTGCATAGCAACGCGTGATGCGAGTTATATCAAAAATCCAAAGACAACATTCATTTGACCAAGCCATCAATCCTAGGCCACAAACACACAAGTATGCATATGATGTTGGTCGTACTCGAGTTTCCATGAGCTGCTTACGTATCCCTTTGCTATGGATCAGATCAAAACGTAGTTCTTGGAGCAAATGCACAGATGTAACATACCAAACATGATGTAGATATTAACATGATGCAAACACTGGTATGATTAAACAAAATCCTAAAGATCGAGTCAAAATCTAAAGGGAGCACAAGCAAGTCAAAGATTGAGTCAGGATTTAATAATTCAACTAGGGATAAAATAATTAAAAGGATTGAGTCAAGATCCTAGAAATTATCCTAACTTGAGAAAAAACATAAACTAACAGGTCAAGAAAGTAACTCAAAAGTCGAGTCAAGACTTTAAAACTTATCTTCATCGGAGAGAACCACGAATTAATAGGTCGAGTTAAGACCTAAAAATTCAGGACGAGTACGGGGCAAAAAGAATTAAAAGTTGATTCAAGATTTAAAACTATCTTCAACAAAAAAAACACCGCGAATTAATAGGTCAAGTCAAGACCTAAAAATTCGGGATGAACACGGGATAAAAGTAATTAAAAAGTCAAGCCAAGACTTTAAAATTATTTTAAACTCCCCAAAGCAGGCAAACAAACACATCATAGGGGCATTAAAAACACATAAAAAGTAATTATGACATAGGTTCTTAGGGAGCAGGACTTGAAAAACCTAAGACACTTTCTTGACTTAGGGTGCGTGAGAAGCAGGGCTTGAAACATAGGATGCCTAGCGCACTAGGGCTTGAAAAACTTAAGACGCCTTCGGGACTTAGGGTGCCTGAGAAGAAGGGTTTGAGAAACCTAAGACGTCTTCTAAACTTAGGGTGCCTGAGGAGCATGGCTTAAAACAAAGGATGCCTAGCGCACTAGGTTTTGGGAAACCTAAGACACCTTCTGGACTTAGGGTGCCTGAGAAGCAAGGCTTGAAACATAGGATCCCTAACACACTTGGGCTTGAAAGAACCAAAAAGTCATCACACACACACACGAACCTAGGGTTTGAAAGATTTGCCTAGCTCAGCAGGGCTTGAGAAACCTAAGACGCCTTCTAGACTTAGGGTTTGGAGAAAAACCAAAGACACCTTCTGGACTTAAGAACTAGACGCCTTATGGACTAGGATTTGGAGAAAAACCTAAGACACCTTTTGAACTTAGGACTTAAATGCCTTATGGACTAGGGTTTGAAGAAAAACCTAAAATACCTTATAAACTCAGGACCTAGGCGCCTTATGGACTAGGGTTTAGAGAAAAATTAAGATCCTTTCTGGATTTAAGACCTGGACACCTTATGGACTAGGATTTGGAGAAAAACCTAAGACATCTTTTGGACTTAGAATTTAGACGCCTTATGGACTAAGGTTTGGAGAAAAACCAAAGACGCCTTCTGGATTTAGGACCTAGATGCCTTATAGACTGGGGTTTGGAAAGAGACTAAGACACCTTTTAGACTTAGGACCTAGACGCCTTATAGACTAGGGTTTTGGAGAGAACCCAAGGATCATTACACACACACGAACCTAGGATTTGAAATATTTTCCTGGCTCATCAAGGCTTATGGTACCTAGTCTTCTAGGGCTTGAAAGAATCGAAGGGTCGTCACACACACGCGAATCTAGGGTTTAAAAAATTTATCTGGCTTATCAGGGCTTCGGGTGCCTAGCTCACTAGGGCTTGAAAGAACCAAAGGGTCGTTATACACACACAAACCTAGGGTTTGAAAGATTTTTTCGGCTCACCAGGGCTTAAGATGCCTAGTCTTGTAGGGCTTGAAAGAACCGAAGGGTCATTACACACACACGAACCTAGGGTTAAAAGATTTGCCTGGCTCACCAGGGCTTAGGGTGCCTAGTCTTCTAGGGCTTGAAAGAACCGAAAGATCACCACACACACACGAACTTAAGGTTAAAAGATTTTCCTGGCACACCAGAGCTTAGGGTGCCTAGCTCACTAGGGCTTAAGAAACCTAAGACGCCTTCTGGACTTAAGGTTTAAAGAAAACCTGAGACACATTTTGAACTTAGGACCTAAACACCTTATGGACTAGGGTTTGAAGTAAACTTAAGGCACCTTCTGGACTTAGGACCTAGACGCCTTATGGACTAGGGTTCGAAGAAAACCTAAGACACCTTTTGGACTTAGGACTTAGACGCCTTATGGACTAGGGTTTGGGGAAAACCTAAGATACCTTTTGAACTTGGGACCTAGACACCTTATGTACTAGGATTTGGAGAAAATCTGAGACACCTTCTGGACTTAGAACTTGGACACCTTATGGACTAGGTTTTGGACAAAAATCTAAGACATCTTCTGAATTTAGGACCTAGACAACGCTTCGCATATGACTAGAATTTTAAAGAGGAGTGCCTAAAGCACTAGGGCTTGGATCAACAAGCCATTGCTGAGGGCTACTACACAGCTTTTGGGATCCACAGGATCATGTTTTCTACTTTGGCCTTGAAGAGTTATGCCTTACTATAGAGGAGTTCACCGTCATTCTTGATCTCGTCTAATGGGAGTTCGTGGCAATACCTTCCATGTTCATCTCTATGAAGAAGTAGATCATGCGTCTTTGTGGAATGACTGGGCAGGAGATTTCTTTCTTCGTCGATAGGGATTCACAGTACACAGATTCTTCCCTACTGGTGCCCTTAGTGACTTCAACTTTCAGTTGCAGTGCTGTTATGTTTTGTGCTTCTATTTGCTTGCCCGGTACCTTCTTATTTTCTGTGATGGCCGGGTTAGCACTATTTTGGTAGATATTGCAATGCAAATAAGGGCAAGGAAGGACTCCGTGCCCCTAGTTTTGACTTAGACCCTGACGCTATCCACGTTTTTTGCCGGTTGTTCTCTGTTTCTCCAAGTAAAACTCAAATCTCTCATTTTTTTGCTCTTTTCTCCTTTTGTTGATTTTTCTTAGATTTTACTGCTCTTCTATCCTTTTTCTACTATCTCTCGATTCTACCACTCTTCGCTCTTTTTTCCACCATCTCTCTTTATTTTTTCACATAACTCTCCTTTTACTGATCTCTCTTGATTCTTACCTTTTTCTCTCTTCTCAGATCTGGCTGATAGAGAAAGTAAATCTTTTGCAAAAACTCGCTTCGAATGGGTACAGCACTGTTGCCTTTGTATATCGTTCTTTTTACCCGATATGCACTACTAAGGCAACTTATAGATAATATATTTCTTCGCTAACTGGAAGAGACATCACTTGGCAGTACTCCTGGTGGCAGATCCCTTTTATGACTTGACCACTATGGACCATCCAGATGTCTTGCTAATTGGTCTACGACTATCCATCTTCTACTATTCGCACCGGATCATTAGGCAGTTTAGTTGAGGTCAGATCATATTTCACGACGTACGAGGTCATATATATTCATCTTCCCTTTAGGTCCCATTTTTCGTGCTGTATCAGGAGGCTTGGCTATCTCCTAAGATACAAGAGTTGTCCCATACTGAGCTCTCCGAGGAGTATAAGGCATGGCTGGTTTAGGAAAAAAAAAGAACAGAAACAAAGAAGAGGGAGAAGAATAAGTAGCAAAAAAAGGAAGATCTGAGATCTGTATTTTAGAATTTTATAGCTTTTTTTTATTTAGAATTTGGGATTTACGTGCCCTTCCTTTATTTCCAAAACTTTGTAATGGCAGCTGAAGTAATGAAAATCCCGCGTTTATCTGAAAAAGTTTTTCAATTATTTAAAACTTTTCGACTCTTGTAATTAAACAACTTTATTATCAGAACTCAAAGATAAATTTGCATTAATCATTACTCGGATTTAAATATGGCTAAAACAAAGAAGGTGACTAGAGTTCTTAAAAAAAGCTGCCTACGAATCCCAAGAAAGTGAAATCAGGCCATGACATAGTTCGAGCTCGATTTACTCTCGCATATTAACACTCTCCTTTTATGATGCCTTAACTTTTGCCAAGGTTGTCCTTTTAAATTTTTGGCCTTACAGCTACTCTAACTTTTGCCTGGGCCACCTTTTTGGTTTTCAACCCAGCGAGCGTTTCTTTTTATTTTAATTTTCTCTCAAGCATAATACTTTTTGAATTGGTCCAAGTTGTTTGGAGTAGAAAACATGTTACCATCCAAATCCATGATGATTACAGCAGTACCGGTCATAATAGTCTTGATCAAATACGGCCCGGCCCAATTTGGATTGAACTTTTCCCTTGGATTAAAATAGGAGCCTTGATTTTCTTAAAAACCAAGTTACCTTCTCTCAGGTCTCGAGTCTTAAATTTTTTTATTGAACGCTTTGGCTATCCTCTTTTGATACCTTTGTATGTGGAACAGAGTTTGTAGTCTTCTTTCATCGAATAAGAGAAGCTCGTCCATCAGATTCCTTTGCCATTCTTCTGCGGGTTGAGCCACGTCTTATACTTCTTGATCCTTTCAAAGAATTTCTATAGCACTATGTTATGGCCATCTCGATCTTTGGACTTAACAATCATGTCGCCCACATACACCTCGGTGTATTTATGTATCATATCATGCAACAAGGTAGTAGCAGTCCTTTGGTAGGTTGCCTCTAGCAACACGTAATAGCAATATGTGCCCCATGATGTAGTGAATGTCATCTTTTTTCTGTCTTCAGGATCCATTAGAATCTGATTGTACCTGGAGAAACTATCCATGAATGACAAGAGGGTGTGCCCCACTGTATTGTCCACCATGACGTCAATATGCGATAGTGGGAAGTCGTCTTTGGGCTGGCCTTGTTGAGATCTCAGAAATCCACACAAACTCTATTACATCCATCCTTCTTTAAGATCGGTACAATATTCGCCACCCACTTTGGGTATTCGGTTACCATAAGGAATCCAACGTTGATCTGTTTTGTGACTTCTTCCTTGTTTTTTAGAGTCCATTCTGGCCTTATTCTTCTCAACTTTTGCTTGACTGGTTTGGCAACGGAATATAAAGGGAATAGTGTTGGACGATCTCAAGATTAATACCGAGTATATCATCGTAAGACCATGCAAATACGTCTTTGAATTCTTTTAATAAAGTTATTAATTATTCACATTCAACTGAAAATAAAAAAAAAACTAATTTGGACAATTTGTGGGTTAATTTTATTACCCAAATTTATTAACAAAGTTTCTTTAATTATTGGTTGGACACTTAATACTTTTTCTCTTTTTTATTTAAGCTTTTAATTCTTCGGGGAGATCCCCTTCGAATTCAAAATCATCAAAAAGCGTACAAAATAAATTAAGCAAAGCAAAATAATTCGAACCTTTGTTTATTTCATTAATATCAAAGAGAGCAGGGATTACAAAATCAAAAGCAAAAGAAGAGAGTGCACAAACAGATGTACCCTCGAACTTAACATCCAACATATCAGAACAAGACTCAAACTCAGACTCGAGACTTAAATCATGCAAATTACAAGAATTTAAAAACCAGCTGTGACATTCATTGTAGATGGAGTTGGGATGATCTTATTGTCAATGAGATTTTGAATGTTATGGCAGAGTTTCAAACTGTTGTCGGTTGAGTGTCTGTGGCTTTGATGGTATGAACAATATTGGGTGGGATCGTAGCGTAGTGGTAAATGGTCAGGACGCGGCATTGGATCAAGAAATTTTATTAGTCCTTTCTCAACAAGTCGATTCATGTCCGTGGCCAGAAAGATATTAAGGGGAGTGAAAACTCTCATTGGCATTTTCAGCTGCGACGACTGGTTATTTTTGGGAGGAGGTGATGAAGGTGAAGAATTCGATCAATCTGATTGGGGGTTTAGCAAATTCACCTCGTTAGAGCGAGATGCAGGGTTAGTAAAAGAGGTGGGATGGTTTTGGTTGTTGGATAGATGAGGTCTTCTCGGCTTTTGGTTCGGCTTGGTCTCATCGATATCACCAGACTAGATTGCGTCTTCTATGTGAATCCCGACATCAAATAACTGCTTGAATGTGGAGAGTGGCTGTGTGATCAAATAACGCTTCAGAGGAGATTAGAGATTCTTAACTAGAATCCTCACCTGTTCTTTTTTCTTAGTTAATTTGCCATTTTACCTCCCTTTTCTCTCCACCTGGTTAGAAAGTTCACAAAGGATTCCCGACCCTCCTGTCGGGTGGTTTTGAGTTCACGGGTGGTTACATCCAACTGAACATTATAGTTGTATTGGCTGACAAAAGCTATGGCGATGTCCTCCCATGTTTTAGTCTTTGCAACATATAGAGAAAGAAACCATTTCTGAGCTATCCCAGAGAGTGACCGATGGAACAATTGAGCCTTCAACTGGTCATTGATACCCATGGGACCAAAGGTACCGATATATATTCACAGATGAATTCTGGGATCTTCGATTCCGTTAAATTTTTCCATATCAGGCATTTTAAACTTATTTAGGAGCTTAGCGTTTGGAAATGGGCAGAGTCCCCCTACATCGAGCATGTATTCTTCAACTCCTCACCTTCCTTAGAACCTTCTCCATCCTCTTAATCTTATCCGCTAGCACGGATTCCTTGGATTGAGCAGTATTTTCTTCCTCCACCACAGGCTAACAGGGTACACGAGGCGGTGCAACAACTTGTGGTCCATCATAACCTTGCTTATCATCCCAAAAATTTTCACCATTGCCATTCGGGTCATCCAGTTGTTCATTTACCCCCAGTAGATGGGCCTGAATTGCCCGAATCTGTGTTTGGCATTGCATCTGAGCCTGGGTTTGCTCCTCAATAGCCCTTTGTATCTCAGAAATCACCCTCATTAAGGCTGCCAAATTCAACTCGTTCTTGGCCATCTCAGATTGTTTTGTGATTCATTTTGGAATTCTGTAAAGTCTCTTGATTGTTGATCTAGCCCTAACACGTGCTGGACACAACCCCTCCGACCCAATGATCTAAAGCTTAAACAAACATGACAACCCCAAAAGAAGAATAGCCAGTATCAAAAACTTCTTAGAAAGAACCCCGATGACAGATGGCGAGCCTTCTAGGCACAAAATAGCTAACCACGAGCAAAAATAACCATCAAAATGGAAACATACCCCTATTTGACCCATACTGATAGAAACCAGGAAGCACAACAACCCGGAATCCCAAAAGTGAAACCCGAGAACCAGTGACTTTTTGAAAGAAAGGTTTAACCAAAGGTTCTGAAAGAGAAAATGGCCAGCACTTCGGCATGAAAACAGATCTAAACCAAACGATACCTCAAGGCAAGAAACTAAGTGGGAGCTCGGAAAAGCAAGCCTAAACGATACCAAGGGTATAAAACCAACAAGCAAGGGAAAACTCGGGAGGGAGAAAACTGTCCTAAACCATCAACAAGGCCTAAGCCAACAAATGGGGCAGAACCCGAGATCCTAAACTAACAAATCAAAAGTGGACAACAACCCAAGAGGAAAACATTTTAATACGAAAGAACACTGAAAGAAGACCCGGGTTAAAAGCCAGGAGAGAAACTATCTTAATCCAAACAAAGGTTCTACACGAACACAAGCAAAACATACAATTAAAGAAAACAAATATTCCTACCAGGTCAATACCTAATGGCAGGTTCTAAGCAATTATATGTAGAAAAGACCGATTTTGGTCAATGATCTGAGTACCTTCTAAATAGAGCCGAGTATATACCTCTCATGCCTGATGTGGTGCAGGACATGGTCAAGCGGTACACAAGAACTCTTTTACCGCACCTGTGAAAACGTGCAGCTAATAAAGCTTGCCCATCTTCCCAATATAGCCCTGAGACAGTAATCGTATGCTTTCAAGTCTAGCCCCGAGACAGTAAACTAACCGGGGTATCAGGTCGACTAGGCAGGGGGCTAAGAACAGTGCAAATGCATGCTAGAATGCAAATGAGAAATTCTTATTAAGAATTAATGATGTTTTCAAGTCTAGCCCTCTTAATTAATTTTATAAACTAGTCCCCAACGGAGTCTCTAGAAAATATTGTGGTGCCGGGATATAGGGTTTGTGGTTTAAAAATAAGAGAATTTAAGAAATGTTTATAAAATACTTTAACACCTTGAAAACTAAAGTATGCAGAAAAGACTGATTTTGGTCAATGATCAGAGTACCTTCTGAATAAAGCCGAGTATATACCTCTCATGCCTGGTGTGGTGCAGGACATGGTCAAGCGGTACGCAAGAACTCTTTTACCGCACCTGTGAAAACGTACAACCAATAAGGCTTGCCCATCTTCCCAACATTGCCCCGAGACAGTAAACGAGTCGGGGTATCGGGTCGACCAGGCAGGGGGCTGAGACAATGCAAATGCATGCTAGAATGCAAATGAGAAATTCTTATTAAGAATCATTGATATTTTCAAGTCTAACCCTCTTAATTGATTTTATAAACCAGTCCCCAGCGGAGTCTCTAGAAAATACTGTGGCGCCGGGATACAGGGTTTGTGGTTTAAAAATAAAGAAATTCAAGAAATATTTAGAAAATACTTTAATACCTTGAAAACTAAATCTTGAAAACCCTTTTTTGTGAAAAATGGAGTCGCCACTTGATTTTTGAGAAAAACTAAGAAAAACAAAATGAGCCACTGATCTTTAGAATGGTAACTAGAGGAAACAAGGGTCCGGGGACTAAGATACGAACTGAGAAAGGTGTTAGGCACCTCGTTCGCGCAACCGGGAGGTTGGCCTCTATTAATTATCATTGGTTCTTAATTAGATTTCTCAAATACATGCAAATACAAAAGATGGAGGCAAAGAGAGAACGTCCAAAATCAAAATACAAAAATATGTAACATATGCATATATAATTCCAGAACAAAACAAGTAGCAAAAGAAAAACCTAAGTTTTACGGCATGCAATTTCTAATTAAAGGATACATAGAGCAAACCGCATGTAATAACACCAAATAACCTAAACTAACATAAGCATGACATGGTATTAAATCAAAAGAAATGTAATCCCAAAACTCCCTAAATTCTAATTAAAATTGCATACAATATTGTCAAATAATCAAACAACCTAAATTATCCTAATCATGATTTTAAACAAAGTAAACAAAAACATACTTCAGAATTATCACACCAAAAATGCATATTACTAAATAACCTAAAATTACATTGACATGATTTTAAACAAAATAAACAAAAACATGCTCCAAAATTTACTAAACTTTGAACATGTCATGAAACTAAGGTGGAAGTACCAAACCTAGTCTATTACTAACTAAAATATTAGAAAATAACAAGCTATGCTAGTAAAGTAAAGCATGCTTTAATCAGACAACTGTAATGAGATAAAATTAGAATAAGATAAAAGAAAAGAATGTGAACGTAATATTGACTATTATGACCACATTAATGTCAATGCCGAAATATCGCAATCGTAATATTACAGATTACGATGCACGGAATATAGGCAACATTGCTAAATTTTAATAAAATAGTACAATAATGATAATGTACTATAAAATAAAGAACTAGAATCTACAAAACTATGATATCCGATCAAACTATAGAAAAGCATAAGTAGTTCAAAACTAGTATAAAACATGCTTCAAATTTAAAAATTACTAACTAAGCACAAAATTGAGAAGTATGCATGCAACTGAAAATGTAACCTGACCTCTTCACATAAGGAGAGAGTGAAGAGAGAAGCGTCGGGAATCTTACAGAATACCTGAAGCGTAACCTAGGTGCATCCTCAAGTCAGGAGGGTAGTGCTTAATTGTCCAATCCTTGGGAAATGCTCTAATTCCAATCGATGAATGAAGAATTCGGCAACGTATCGGTGTACTAAAACTCGTACTTTGGCAAAGTAGCAGGGTGTCGGCGTCAAGGCTCGTACTCTCTCGATACTTCAGCAGTGTACCTCTCACTTAAATTATGTCCTGAAAAACATACCCGGGGTACGGTATTTATAGAATTCATCAACCAATGAGATGCTGACACGTTTTGGGACACGTCAGGGTTTTTGAAATTGGCGATCGCCAAGTTTGGAGTTTGTGGTTGCCACAAAAATGAAGTTTCCAGGAGTTTCTTATGGCAGTCACCACAATGGAGTTTGCGACCCCATGGTTCAAAGTTGGCAGTTGCCACCTTGGCAGGATTTCTAAGAGTTTCTTATTTCGGTCACCACAATAGAGCTGGCGGTCCCATGGTTCAAAGTTAGCAGTTCAAAGTTTGGACAATATAGGTTCACTGGTTTGAAGGTTTTGATCATTGGGTTTGAATACTGAGCTTAGATCATTCCCTGAGAATCGTCCTGAAGCACTATTCTACTTGTTTTCATCATCGGATTCACCTGGATCAACCTAAGATTGGTGAGATCAAATTAGGGTGTCTACAATATCCTATTCATTTGAGTCTGTTTTAAGCCTTGTGCAATGTTTATACCCTTTCTTTACCCTTAAAAATCATGGCCGCGACTTTTATTTGTCTCGACCGTGAGCTTTTTTCATTTTGTTCTTTGCGGTAACCTTATGTTTGTCACGGCCGCATGTTTTGTGGCTATTTTTGACTATATTTGTCACGGCCGCAACATTTGTTAATACGGCCATGAGTTGTTTGCATGTTCAGTAGCTTAAATATGATGTTTAAGTCTCTTCTATTTATTTTGTATAGCCTGTTTATAGCATGTTTGAGGTCGGATTGTTGCATGACCCTGGATTATGTGATTTTCTTTTTATGAATACTTTTGCTTGTATAGTTAGCACCCTGATTAGGATTAGTCTTCGTCTTCTCAGCCGTTGTCGAGAATGATTTGTTTTGAGTTTAGTCCTGGCTAACGAGTCCTCTGGTTATAATAGCTTCGTACAGAGAAGAACCTATACGCACTTGGGCTTGATCTCCGAGAGAAAGGCTTAGAAGGGTAGAATAGTCAGATTCTATATTCCCGATAGAAGATCCAGAATTGATCATGATTGATATGATGAGGGCAATTATGGACCTACAACGAACATTAGACAGGATCAGTACAGCTGTGAATAACCATGCTAAGATTCAGACTCAATGCCAGACACAAATCCAACTCTTACAAGCCCAACAAATCCAAAACCAAGCTCAATGTCAGTAACTTCAAGCTCAAGTCAATGATTTGGTGAGTTCATCTATCGAGAACGAGACTCAATCCAATAAAGGGAGAACTAAGACCGTAAAGATGTTAAAAAATCCTTCGATCACATTTGAACAGTTGCTTGATGGGAGAGTTATTGCCATTCAATTAGGGGCAATGAAAAGTGCGAGATTAAGTAGAAGGGTAAGGAAACCATGCACTAATGACCCTAATCGAGTCAATAATAACTTCATCGATATTTCCAAAGATCAGGTTTTTAAAGTAAACATCCTAAACCTAAAACCTGAACAATCTAGTCAGCAAAGAACTTCGAGAAGAATATTCACCCTCTAGGAGTCCCGCTTTCCACTGTCCTTAGTAGTCTTATTGAGAAAAGCCTTCTCAAATCTTTGGAGCCGACTCCACCACCAAATCCTTTGCCACCTCGATATAATCTAACCCAGTACTGTGCCTTTTACCAGGGGCATAGTCCTTTAACCAACAATTGCGTGAGGCTTCGGCATGAAATCCAAGATCTAATAGATAACAAGGTGATTCTCCCGCCTACTGTCGCTCAAAAGCTGAATGTAACCACCATTCCCTTACTAAATCATGTAGCTTAGCAGAATGTAAATGTTGTTGAAAGAGGGGTAGAAGGTTTTGATCCCACGAAGTTTATAATCCCCGTGACAAAACTAAAGCCTATTGTAGATTTGTTGTCTGGCCAAGATATGTCGTTGATCAAACTAATAGATGATAGTTTCGATGACTTCCCGATCATTATCGTCCATGAGGAAGAAGTTCCCCCTGTCAATGGTGATGAGGAAAAGGATGAAGAAATTAGACGCTTATGGGAGGATTTGGGCTGTCTTGAGGCATTTGATGAGTTGGAGGAAGTTGGAATCGATATCAAATGGCATATCCTGATAGTTTCAAGTGATGATACAGCCTGGCACTGAGGGACAGCCTAGTACGGGGAAGCTGAGTTGAGTTTTAAAGTTGAAGATGCAGAGAAAACAGTGTCCAAAATAAGATAATCTTCGCAAGGAAAGGAAGTTGATAATGAGAATAGGCATGAAGAGAATTTATCAATAGGTAAGGAGACCGAGAAGAGAGAAGAGCAGGAAAAGAAAGAGAAGGACTCACCCCAATTGTAATCGTTGGGAACCGTAAGTTCTGTGTTCAATCCCTTCGTATGCATCGTTTCTCATCAAGAACCAAAACCAAGAACCCCTCTACTTGAAGGGCCAGCTTTATGTTCTCTCGACATAGAAAAAATCTTGCACCAAGAGGAGAATGACATGTGGGAGTTAGAAGCGATAGAGCAGGAATTCATGGACATAGAATACGACGAATGAGGAGATGTGCCAGAATAGCATCCGATTGTGGAGGAACCATATGACCATGAAGGCCTGTAGGAACCTTGGGGACCTCCCCTACCATACAATTATGAAGATCAGTTTGATGGGGTATCACTGCCATAACTTTTTGAACTAGAGATCACCATCGGTGAAGAATCTTATTGGTTTTTGCAAAACGTGATGGGAATTGAGGAAGATCTCTAAGGGGATGAAGGATTTAACAGAGAGAAAGCTAAAGCAAATGATTTTTGGACCTTCTAAGAGAAAGGATATCCGATAGTCAAAATTCGAGATGTAGCTGACCAGTTTGAAGGACTATGGGAACCCGAAGAACAATTAGAACATCTGACGAGAAGCGGGAGGCATTTTAAACCTACACAGTCGGAGAAGAGGAAACCAAGTAGAGGCATAGAGGAATCAAGAAAGCAAGCAAAGAAACCGAGCAGTGAAGAGGGATGCATAGTTTTGAAACAGCTCAAGAAGACGCTGGCTAATGTGAGTATCTGGGCACTAGTCATGGCTTCCCACAAGCACCGGCAGGCAGTCCTGAAGGCTCTCAACAGCATAGACATCCTGGTCGATATGTCCCCCGACTAGCTGGTTGGAATACTTATACTTAAGAAGCAGTCTAATATTATTGCCTTCAGTGACAAATACTTTCAGACAGAAGGACCATCACACAACAAGCCCTTACACCTGACTGTCCAGTGTTTGGGGAAATGGATACTCGTCATCTTGGTTGACAACGGTTCCACCCTCAATGTGTGCCTACTACGAACTGCTTATTATTTGGGATTAAAGGCGCAAAACTTCAATTTGAGTGCACAAGGGGTGCGTGCGTACGACAATATGAGAATAAACGTGTTGGGATTGGTAACTTTCTCTATGATAGTGGGAACTTTGAAAAGTGAGGTAGAATTTCATGTTCTCAATGTGCCAGCCTCATTTAATCTTTTATTGGGGAGACCATGGCTACACAACCTATTGATTAGAGCAGTTCTGTTGGCTTTGCACCAAAAGGTGAAGCTAATCAAGAAAGGAGTAACTGTCACCATTTCGGGTGAAACTGGCATGCCAAACCCGATCAATGACACTACCCCGCTCCTTGAGATTCAGCATGGAGAGGAGGATCTCCTTCTGAATGGGTTCGACTTCGATGAGACAAAAGCTATCCAAGCTCTGATGAACGAGGAGGAAAACTATGTCAACCCGAAGGTTGTAGCAATGATGAAGGCAATGTCCTATTTTTCAGGAATTGGGCTAGGAAAGCACTTGCAAGAAATCTCAGAACCAATCCCAGTGCACTATAATCGTCAGGGATATAGACTGGGTTACAAGACAGAATTGGAGGAGCCAAATATGGAAAAATACAAGCCGACGTTGAATGGGCGCTTTGTCAAAGAAGGGGATGATTTACCTTATTGTGGATTTCTCAAGCCATGGATAGAGGAGAAGATTAAGTAGAAGCAGTCGAGGTTGGAGATCTTTTTTAGCCATCAGTTGTCTGATAGTGAGGAAGAACTAGAAATATGGAAGACGGGATTCACTGAAAAAGTGCCAACATATTGGCCAGTTCATTGTGAGGAAGGAGATCTAGGTTCCTTCGTTGATGAGGAGATGGCTCGAGTACGTATAGGTAACAAAGAAGATGAAGCTGTGTTATTGATGGATGCCAACAAGCCCGCAAATTACACTATGCTCATTATGGATGCTGCTAAAATACAAAAGAGTCAATCCCTTCAGTCTTTTCATATTCATGATGTAGAAAGTGAGTTGGAGTATGAGTCTAGTGAGTTTGTTTTAATCGAGTCTGTAATGGTTCCTATGATGGCAAGTCTGCTAAGAATGCATCTGTTGGCATCCCGATTCCTTTCTATTTCAAGTTTAAAATTGTAACCCTGTTGAAATTAATGAAATGAATTTGAATTTTTCTTACTTCATTGTGCCTCAAATATCTTATTTGGATTCTGAGAATTTTAATAAATTCGAGGAGGATATCCCCCAAGAATTAAAACTTTTAGTTGAAAAGGAAGAGAAAATGCAAGCTAAACCTGTAATGAAAGAAACTGTTTTAATAAATCTTAATAATGAAATGGATGTTGGAAGCAAACTGGCGAGATCATTGATTTAAATACGATTTTTTGATTAAAAAAAAAACTGGACGGGCAATTGCCAACACAGGCTCCAGATAAAAAAAAATTTGATGTCGAACGATCAAAATAAAACCCGCGCCACCACAGTTAATTTAGATGAATACTTTTCAATCGTTTCTTCAACTACGAACTTTGATTTTCCAAGTTGAAGCTCCGAACAGACCTTCTACTGTATTCCCGATGCAATTCCCAAACGTAGTGTAGGTTACCATCCTTCGAGAACTGGTACCGGCAGAACTTGATCAATCTGTTTTGAAAAATAACAATAGAAATTGGTTCGACCTACCCACATATTTATAAGCTACAACAAAGACCTGTAGAGTAATTATGACATAGACTCCTAGTGTGACTCAAATACCTTTGCAGCGGTTTCTGCAAATATGCAAACCTTTCAGCGGTTTCTGCAATTATAAAACCTTAACTCATCTCTCCATGTTAAGATTCCCAATACTCGCCAATTAAATTTAATTACTGACAATTTAATTAAATCGTCTTCTTAAAATTTCTTAAGTCATTCCACTTAACTTATTTGTCGGCCGAACAATTAAATCTACCTGCAGGGTTTGGCCTAGTCAAAACTTATAAATTTCCTCAATGGGACATCGTCAATCCCGAACAATCGGGATGTGAATTCCATCAATAATTAATATTCACCATATAATTAATACCGCTATCCAATTCACCAGGGCTATTAACCTATAAAAGATCGCATCATCTAATAAATCAAAACAACAAATATTAAATATACGCAAATAATAATTATTTTGGGATTAAGAGTATAAGAACTCATAATAACATTAGGGTGTAAATTAATTTATATAGTCAGTATAAAATTAATTACCCTAATGTGGTCTTATTTAATACACATAAAATGTACTAGTATAGAGAGTCATAATAATAAACGATGCTATTATCTGTTTCCTATAACCAAGACATGCCTACTAAAACTCTGTACTACAGTCGTACCGATGATTTGTCCAATTCCATCTAAACTGTGAACCGTGAACTTATATTCTGCAAGAACCTATAATCTGGTCTTCTATGTGCAAGCCGAACTCTACACACCAGATTAAGTACTGTACAGAATAAAGGATAACTATGCATAACATTTGAAAAAATGATATTGCATACATTGCTCATTAAGATTCTCATAAAATAGAAACATAATTTTATTAAAAAAATAAAATTAAATATTAAAACCAACAAAATTCATAGTTTTTAGTACACAACACTTATTGGCATGAACAAGGTTTCAACATCCATTTTGATGATAATAAACAAAATGTTCTAATTGTGCAATTAAGTGAATTTACAGGAGTTCAACGTTAAGCACAATTGAAAATGCAAAATGGAAGCCATAGAGCATGAAGATCATATTCAAGCGGCTAAGATCCATGGAACATGAGAAAATCAAGAAGAAAAAAAAAGGACTTGAAGGACTCGAAAAATTTCAAGTGTATTAAATTTAAGAACCTGTGTAAATTCACAATCAATGACCATATTTATGAAAGCTCATAAGATACCTTAGATTGATGATAGGATTCTTAATAACTCATGCAAAATATTGTCTTAAAATTTAAATTGAGTTAAAGAACCCCTCCAAAAAAAAAAACTAGTTTCAAAAGAAGTTTAGCAAAAAATCTGCAAAAAGTGTTTGAAGAAAATGGCCATACCTTTACTATTTTGGTCATAACGTTTTGTACAAATTGAATTCTAATATGGGGCTTAAACCATTAGAAAGTAGACTTTTGGGGCTTCAATTTGAATAAAGAATGACCCTATTTGGGGTCCAAATGAAGGAGATATGATCATTTGAAGTCGAAAAAACAGAGCAGTCAAATTTAGTCGACTGAACCTAAGTTAGTCGACTGAACAACCTAAGTTAGTTGACTGAACCATCAACTTCGATCGACTAAAATGCTACTGGAATGTCAAATATTCAATCATCCCTCATCTCTCCCACTTCCATGCTCCCTTGGTGTTTAAATCCTTGATCCAAATTATCATATTTTTCATAATTCATTGGAAGAGAGTATAATTCATTAAAATTCTTCATTGAGCTTGCATATCTATATTCTTTGGGAGTGAATTAGTTTGTGCATTCTTCATTGTATACTCTTCTACTCTTTAAGAGAGTGATTTTTTTGTATATCTCTTGTTTTTACAATTCTTTGTATAGCAAGATTCGGGTTTGAATCTTGTGCTTGAGAAGGGAATTTCTTAAGAGAGGTTTCTCCACCTACCGAAGGAGTGGGCATCTCCACCAACTGAAGGAGAGAGATATCTCCACCTATAAGGAGGGATTGTAACTTGAGAAAGAAATATTCTCAAGAGAGGTTTCTTCACCTATTTGAAGAAGAGAGGCATCTCGGCCTATTGTTTGAGGGACTAGTAGAATCCTCAAAGCGGTGTTGGTTGAGGCAAGAACGTAGACCGGAGTGTCGAACCTTGTAAATCTCGATGTCGTATTTCTCTAACTCTATCTCTTTATTTTCTGCACTTTAATTTCATATATGCTTGAAATTGTATATCGAAGATTAGTTGAGATTGTTTGTGGACGTTTGGGATTGCACGTGCTTTAATTGGGTCATTCTTGGTATAAATTTTTAAATACCCAATTTACCCCCCTCTTGGGATTGCACCTACACTAATAACCCTGACAATCTCCCACATATACTCAAAACTATGCTGCCATACATCTGACTCCAATTCCCTCTACATGACTGTCAAAAGTCTTAATCGGTAGGCTCTTTCTCGTATCTGGTGATACTTACACTCAATGTGCTTTTTTTTCTTGTAAACTCTTGGCTCTTTCGAGTTTGTAATCGCTCTGCTATTGTCGTTATAAAGTGTAATAGCCGACTGAACTGAAGGCACCACATCTAGATCCAACAGGAAGTTCTTGAGCCAAACGACCTCCTTGGCTAATTCAGAAGCTACCACGTACTCGGCCTCCATGGTGGAATCAGCAATGCAAGAATGCTTGATACTCCTCCAACTTATAGCTCAACCTCTCAAGGTAAACACATATCCTGAGGTAGATTTACGAGAATCTTTGTCTGACTGGAAGTCCAAGTCTATATACCCCAAAAGTACTAGACTATCTGCTTGGTAAACTAACATATAATCCTTAGTCCTTTTCAGGTACTTGATTATATTCTTTACCGCAGTCCAATACTCCTGCCTTGAGATAGACTGATATCGGATAACTATGCCAACGGCAAAATAGATGTCGGGTCTAATATAAAGTATAGCATACATTAGGCTTCCTACTACCGAAGCATAAGTAATCGCCTTTATCTTCTCTATCTCATCAGGTGTCTTAGGACACTGATCCTTGGATAGAGTGATTCCATGCCTAAAAGGGAGAAGCCCTTTCTTGGAATCCCGCATGCTAAAATGAGCAAGGATGTCATCGATATACTTTACTTGGGATAAGCCCAACATCTTTTATTTCTAATCTCGTAAAAGCTTGATCCCAAGAATGTGGCTGGCTTCTCCCAAATCTTTCATATTGAATGGCCCAGATAACCATACTTTTACCGAAGATAACACTCTCATATCATTTTCGATGAGCAAGATATCGTCTACATAAAGTACTAGAAAGACCATCACACTTCTGTCACGCTTCTTGTACACACAGGACTCATCTGGGTTTTGATCAAAATCAAGACTTTATGGCTTGATCAAACCGAGTATTCTAGGACCTCAATACCTGCTTAAGTCCATAAATGGATCTCTTAAGTTTGCACAACATGTGCTCTTGGCCCTTTGCTATGAAACCATCTAATTGTACCACATAGATACACTCGTCAAGACTTTCATTAAGAAAAGCTGTCTTGACATCCATTTGCCAAATTTTGTAATCAAAATGAGCCGCAACGGATAAGAGAATCTGGATAGACTTAAGTATGGCTACCGGTGAAAAGATTTCCTCATAATCGATTTCTTCTTTCTAAGTGAACCCTTTTGCAACAAGCCTAGCTTTAAAGGTTTCAACCTTCCCGTCTGCTCCTCTCTTTCTCTTATAGATCCACTTACATCCGGTAGGTTTTATCCCTTTAGGTGGTTCTACAAGTTTCCAGACCTGATTGAAATACATAGATTTCATCTCTGAATTCATAGCTTTTGCCAAATATATGCATCTTTATCTTGGAGTACTTCATTGTAGTTACAGGTTTCGGTATCTAGTTCTATCGAGATCCTATCAAAAGACTCTCCTAAGAACATATACTGATCGGGTTGATAAACAACCCTCCCACTACGATGAGGCACTACCTGCATTTGTGTACTAAAAGTAACGTGTTGTGCAAAATCTAAACCTTGTGCACCATTATCCGCATGCTCGTTTGGCATGTTAATGGTAGCACCCTGTTCAGGATCTACACCTGCCTTGATAATCCTACCACTACGACGAGGTAATGGGATATTAGTGACATGTAGTTCCTTTTCTACTCTACTGGTATTTTCTCTCATTTCTTCTAAAACAATTTTACTTTTGGGCCTGTGGTCCATAATATAATCCTCTTCTAAAAATTGAGCATTGGTGCTAACAATGACCTTCTGATCCTTAAGATTATAAAATAAACCACCATTCGTTTCCTTGGGAAACCCAACAAAGAAACAGACTTTTGTCCTCGATTTCAACTTACCCGCGGTCCTTTTCAGCACATGTGTAGCATGACCCTTAGACCTTTATTTGTTCATTTATCGCATATTCACATGTTTTTCGCTTTTTTTGCTCAAACAATACGTGTGACATCTCTAGAAATAACAACCAAGTTATATGACCCTAGGAATCATAGTTAGAATTTTGTTTCATTGATTGCTTTTGTTTGAACTCTCTTTATCCCTCATATTCTGTATATGTTACCTTTTAAAATTTACAACAAGAACTAATGTTGACAAAATAGAGGCCAACCTCACGGTTGGGTGAAAAGGGTGCCTAACACCTTTCCTTTTCGTACCCTAGCCCCCGGACTCTCTTTTTTTCTAATTACATTTTCTAGAAGACCCGCGGCCTTCTTTTGTTTTTCTTGATTTTTCTCAAAAATTAAGTGGTGACTCCATTTTTCTAAAAAAGATACTCAAATATCTAAGATTTTTGTTTCAAGAAAAAAAGAACATTTTTCTAAAAATGATAGATATCCGGCGCGTCCCTTTTCATCAAAAGAAATAAAAGAAAACAGCATCCGCAGCTTTTTTTGGCGACTCCATGGAGACTGGTTTTCCAAAAAAACCCTCGCTCTATCTATTGATTTTTCTTAAAATGTCAATTGTTCCTGTTGTATACTTTTTATCAGTATTCGCATTTGTATTTACATATTTGTGTATTTAGTTCTCAAACCCTCGCTCTATCTATCCAATACCCTGATCAATTTACTATCTCGGGGATATATCGGAGAAGCCACATGCTTTCATAGATGTGGCAAAAAAAGTTATTGCGTACCGTGTAACCATGCCTTGCACCATTCCTGACATTAAGAGGTATATTTTTTACTCTATTTAGAAGGTACATTGAGTGAAGACCTACTAGCCTTTCCATGTGTATATAGATTCTTAGAATCCTTCTTTTAGGATCAATAAATCTTTTAGAGCTATGTGAATTTTTTTTTTATCAATGCTTTTGTTTGTATAGTTAGCACATCGATTAGGATTAGTTTTCGTCCTCCTGATTCGTCGTTGAGGGTGAGTTATTTTGAGTATAGGCCCAGGTAATGAATCTTTCAGTTTACGTGAGCCCTTTTAGTTCAGAGACCTGGGATAATAGTGCCGAGAAAAGAAGAACCAATACGTACTTAGGCTCGATCTTCGAGTGGAAGACTTAGACGTGCCAATCAGTTGAGATTGCTGATGGCAGACCCGAAACTCATTATGGCTGATATGATGAGGGTAATTCTAGAAATACAACGGACTGTTGAAGGAGTTAGTACCACTATAACAAATCAAGCCAGGATCCAGACTTAGTGTGAGGCTCATATCTAAGCTTTATAGACCCGGGCTGCAGATCCTAATGTGGTTATTCCGAATGACCCTGAGAATGGTATAGAAGATAACATTTGAATGATAATGTAGGACCTAAGGGAGCCCAACCAACAGTTATACAGCCCGTTCGACCGGGAATTCTGAAATCATAGCCACCAAAGAGTCGATCTTATCTGATAAGGTCGACAAGTTAGAGAAGATTTTGAGAAAAGCCCGAGGAATTGAGGACTACATGCTAGATGTCGAAGGACTCTGTTTATTCCCCAATGCTAAGCTGCCCGAGAAGTTTAAAATGCCCGATATGAAAATGTTTGACAAGACCAGGGACCCAAGGATCCATTTGAGAATGTACGTGGAAACTTTGTCGCCAATGGGTATCAGTGATCAGTTGAAAGCCCAGCTTTTTCAGCGGTCTTTGTCAGAAGCCGCTCAAAAATGGTTTCTATCTTTAAATGATGCAAAGACAAGAACATGAGAGAATATTGCTACTACATTCGTCAATCAGTATAACTATAACATCCAGCTCGATGTCACCACTTAGGAACTCGAGACCACCTGGCAGGAGGCCAAAATATCTTTTATTGAGTCTCTAACCCGATTGAGGGCTAAGGAAGCCAAAATGATAAACCAAACATCTAAGAAGGAAAAAGTAAGAATCGTGGTGAAGAACTTGCAGCCGTAGTTCCGAAAGTATCTGATCACACAGCCGTTGATGACATTTGAGCAGGTCTTTGATGCTTGGGAACAAATATAAGACGTACTGCTATATGAGGATATTGAGAAGGGAGAACCGAGTCAAAGAATAGTTCGGAAGCTATATACCAATAATCAGAGCAACGCCGCCAATGCCGTGAGCCAATGTTATGAAGTGAACTTACTAAATCCTAACCCGAATCAAGCTAGCCCATCTATTCAGTCTGCTACCTAAAATCTACCCCAAAACCAAAAGAGAACCTCCACCCAACTCAATGTGCCTTTAACATCCATCTTAAGCCATCTGAATGAAAGGGGTCACCTAAAGTCTTTGGAGCCGACCCCGTCTCCAAATCTTTTTCCACCCAGATATAATCATACCCAGTACTGCTCCTTCCACTAGGGGCATGGTCTCTAGCATGAGATTCAGGACTTGATAGATAACAAGGTGATTCCCCCATCGACTGTCGTTCAAAAATCGAATGTTACCACCAACCCTCTGTTGAACCATGCAAACCAGTAAAATGTGAACGCTGTTAAAAGAGAAATAGAAGGGTTTGATCCCACAAAATTTATAGTTTCTACAACAGAAGCAAAGCCAATTACAATTCTGTCATCCGGTCCAAAAGTACTGCTGCTTAACAACCTTATTCAGGACAATGATGATTCCGATAATTTTTCGATCTTTATCGTCCATGAGGAGGAAGTTCCTCCCCCTATCAACGGTAATGATGAGGAAGACGAAGAAGTCAGACGACTATGGGAAGACCTAGCCCGCTTTAAGGCATTAATGATTTAGAAGAAGCAGGAATCGACATTAAGTGGCATGTCCACACCGTCCTAAGCGACGATACAGCCTGGAACTGAGGGCCAGCTTGGTATGGGAAAGCTAACCTGAGTTTTGAAACTAAAGAAATAGGAAAAATAGTATCAAAAATAGGAGAATCCTCAAAGGGAAAAGACGTTGACAATGAGAGTAAGCAGAAAGAAAATCCACCAGTCAGTACATAAACTAATGAGAAGAAAGAGCAGGGAGAGAAAGAGAAAAATTCACCCCAAGTGAATTTATTGGGAACCGTAAGTCTTGTGCTTGATCCATTTGTATACATTATTCCTCTTCATGAGCCAAAGCCGAGGACGCCTCTACCTAAGGGACCTATCTTATGTTCTCTCGAATGGGATTACTAGAAAGAGAACGACATGTGGGAGTTAGAAGAGATAAAGCAAAAATTTACAGACATAGAATATGATGAAGAGAGAATGTGCCGAAATGGCACCCGATAATTGAAGAATCGCGTTACCATAGAGGCCCATGAGAACCTTGCGCCCTCCCCCACTATATGGTTATAAAGGCTCGTTTGACGAGGTATCACTGCCACAACTTTTTGAGCTAGAGGCCAATATCGGTGAAGAGTCTCATTGATTTTTGCAAAACGTAATGGGAATTGAGGAAGATTTTTGGGGAAATAAAGGAGACGATGAAGAGAAAGCTAGCATAGATAATTTATGGGCCTTCCGAGAGAAAGGGTGTCCATTGGTCGAGATTCAGGAAGTAGTTAACCAGTTTGAAGGACTATGGGAGCCCAAAGAGCAGATAAAGCATCTGATAAGGAGCAGAAGACATTTTAAGCCTGCATGGCTAGAGAAGGGGCAACCAAGTAGGGGCACCGAAGAGCTATGGAAGCAAACAGAAAAGCAAACTAATGAAGAAGAGGATGTAATCTTGAAGAAACCTAAGAAAACGCAAGCCAATGTGAGCATTTTGAGGTTACTTGTGGCATCCCACAGGCACCGACAGGTCATCTTGAAAGTTTTGAACAATGTAGTCATCCCGATTGACATATCTCCCGATCAACTGGTCGGAATGCTTATACCCGAGAAGCAGTCCAGTGTTATCGTGGTCAGTGACAGGGACTTTCCAGTAAAGGGGCCATCTCACAATAAACCGTTGCATTTAACCGTCAAATGTCTAAAAAAATGGGTATCAATTGTTTTGGTCGACAACAGTTCTGCCCTAAATGTAGGCCCATGTGAACTACTTACTGCCTAGGATTGTAGACGCGAGACTTCAAGCCGAGTGCACAGGGAGTACGAGCATATGATAACACGCGAAGAGATGTCTTGGGATTGCTGACTTTGGCTATAATAGTGGGAGCTTTAGAGAGTGAAGTAGAGTTTCATGTCCTCGATGTGCCAACGCCATTCAATCTGCTATTGAGAAGGCCATGGCTGAACGATCTATCGATTAGAGCAATCCCATCCACCTTGAACCAAAAGGTAAAGTTGATCAAAGAGGGAGTAACTATCACTATACCATGTGAAACTAGCTTATCAGCCCCGATCGGTGATGTTACCCCACTTATTGAGATCCAACACAAAGATGAGGATTTCTTTTTAAACAGGTTTGACTTTGACGAAACCAAGGTCGTACAAGTTCTGATGAATGATGAAGGGAGCTATGTGAATCCAAAGGTCATAACCATGATGAAGAAAATGTTCTATTTTTCAGGCATGGGATTAGGTAAGTATCTGCAAGGGATTTCAAAACCAGTCCCTGTGAATGATAATCGTTATGGATACAAACTGGGGTACAAGCCAGAACTAGAAGAATCAAGCATGGGGAAGTATGGGTCGACGCTGAATGGTCGATTTATCAAGGAAAGGGATGATTTCCCTTGTTGTGGATTTTTCGAATCGTGGATAAATGAGGAGACCAAACAAAAGCTGTCGGGGCTGGAGATCTTTTTTGGCCATCAGTTATCCGATAATGAAGGAGAAGTAAAAATATGGAAAATGGGGTTCATCGAAAAGGTACCAACAAACTGGCTGATTCATTGCGAGGAAGGAGATTTGAGTTCTTTCTTCGATGAAAAGATAGCCCGGGTGCATATAGGTAATAATGAAGATGAGGACATGCTGATGATGAAAGCTGACATGCGTTCACACCTCACTTATCATGGATACTGCTAAAATAAAAAAGAATCAATTTTTGGAGTCTTTTCTTATTCTTGTTGTATCAAGTGGGTTAGAGTCTAAGTCTGTTAAAACTGCTTTCACCGAGTCTATGGACAATGTTTGTAACAATGAGTCCGTCGGGAATGCATCTATTAGCATCCCGAGCCCCTTTTGTCTCGAGTCTCAGGTTGCAACCCCTCTTGATATCAATGAAATGAAACTGGATTTCGCTTACTTTGCCGTGTCACAAATATTTTGTCTTGATTCCGAAGATTTTAATGAATTCGAGGAGAACATTCCCCAAGAATTAAAATTTTTAATCGAAAAGAAAAAAGAAATGCGAGCTAAACCGGTAATTGAAAAAATTGTTTTAATAAATCTTAATAATGAAAAAGATCCACAAATGGTTCAAGTTGGTTCTACACTGTCTTTAAAGGAACGTGAACAACTAATCTTTTTATTAAAGGAATTTAAAGATGTTTTTGCATTGTCCTACGAAGATATGCCTAGCATAGACCCCGACATTGTACAGCACTGAATCCCTTTGTACTCTGATGCTAAACTCGTCAAGAAAAAATTGAGAAGGATTAGGTCAGATTGGGCGCTCAAGATCAATGAGGAAGTTACCAAGCAGATAGATGCCGAATTGGGTTGCCAACATCATCCCAATACCAAAGAAAAATGGAAAGATTCAAGTATGTGTCTGTAGACACCCCAATCTGACTAAGCCGAATCTTAGGCACCCACCTTGAATGCGCCCCGATGACGAAAGAATGAGAATCAAGCTCGGAGATCCTCTTAAGCAAGCGAAAACACAAAAACCATAAAACAGCCCAAGCCGTGACATTCATTTCTAACGACCGCCATATTTTAATTCTCACCGCCACATTTTGATCTTGGCCGCTACTTTTCATATAGCAGCCGTGACATTTTGATTCTAACCGCAACATTTGTCGACCATAAATGTAGTCGCTTATCTTGTAAAAAACATAAAGGTAACAGCCGTTACTATTACCACTTTGAGGACAGGTGACAGCATTCCAAAGGGGGTCTGCCTTGCCCATTTTGCTTATAAATAGGCGTCGTTTCCAAGCTAAAACAAGAAAGAGCAATTTCAAAGCACCTTTACTCTGTCAAAATCCATTCTCAACCAATATCCTATACTTCCCAAGCTATTCTTGTGCTCTTGCTTGCCTTGGAGGAGTATCCAGAGCTCGTATTGGATCAGAAGCATCCCAACTTCAACCTGAGAGGCCATTTGAGGTGGATATACACACGAGGTAACCATAGGAACGATGACTTTTTTCCAAACCCTCATTTCCTTCCTCCAAGGGTGTCATGGGTGAGGTTTTCTTCGTTTTATTGATTATTTAGCATTCATTTCAATACAAGTATTGTTTATTCTAGTTTTTCTCCTTACAAGTAGTGTTCTCGTAACTTTTTGTTTCCATATTCGTTACTATTTTCATTCCATTTCGGAACCCTCAAGCACACTAAGCACATTTGAAGTTTTCTGAGGTTCACAGAATCTCACGGCCGTGACCTTTTAATGGCACAGCCATGTGTTTTCTTAAACCAATAGTACCGGCCGTGAGGTTATATACCAAGCTGTCATTTTTAGACCCATACAAGACACGACCATGTGGTTCATTTACCCAGGCCGCGACATTCTTTTTAGGCGGAAAATGTAAGAAAAACGCTTTCAAAACCTTCTGTTGTTTATCCATGTTAAGCTCTATTTTCTTTTATACTTTTCTGTTTCGTTTCTTCCCTTTTGTAACTTAGCTTGTTCTTTTAATGGCTAATAAACAGTGGATCTAGCTCAAAATAGATGAGTTATGATCTTTGTATTTCGTGCCTTCATTTTTTATGCATTCTGTTGACATGCAACACAACGGCTGCGACATCTCCATGTCACGGCCGTGTGTTTTGTGAGTCCAATAGTTTAAGCTGCGATATGGTTATAAAGACCGCCAATTTTGTTTCTATGATTGTCACAGCCACCTCATTTGTTTAGCTACGGCCATAAGGTTTTGTGAGGCCAGTATATGAGAAATGTGTTTATCGTTCTCTATTACTCATTTTTAATATCATGTATGTTCTGTTTAGAGTTATTATTTGTACAGAGGATGAAGGATGGTGGATTTGGTTTAAGATCCATAGGTCATGGCCTCCATCCTACTTGTTCTACATGTTTGGGCCCCCTTTTGATCCTCGTTTCACATCCATACCCTTTTTTGAACCCTAAAAAACTATAGCCGTAACTTTGTTTTGTCACGGCCATGAGGTTTATATATCATGTTTGTCGCGATAACCCTATATTTGGCACGACTGCCATTTGTGTGACCTTTCGTGTCACGGCCGTGACACATCTTGCTATGGCCGTGTGTTTTATGCACATCCAGTAGTTTGAAACAGTGTTTTAATATCTTTTGTTTTATTCTGTATAGCCTGTTTATAGCATGTTAGAAACTGAAACTTTGTTGCATGTCCCTTAGGCCTTTATTTGGTTATTTTCCTACTCGTTCACATGTTTTTCGCTTTGCTTTGCTCAAACTATATGTGTGACATATCTAGAAATAATAATCAAATCGCATGACCCTGAGAAACGTAGTTAGGTTTTGCTTTTGTTTGAACTCTCTTCAATCTCTCGTTCTGTATATGTTACCTTTAAAAAAATTTTATAATAAAAATCAATATTGACAAAGTAGAGGCCAACCTCACGGTTAGGCGAGAAGGGTGCCTAACATCTTCCCTTCTCATACCTTAGCCCCCGAACTCTCTTTTATCTTGTTACGCTTTTTAAAAGACCCGCATCCTTCTTTTGTTTTTCTTGATTTTTCTCAAAATTCAAGTGGCGACTCCATTTTGTCTTAAAAATGTGTTCGGATATCTTGAATAGGAACATTTTTCTAAAAACGATGGATATCTGGTGCATTCCCCTCCTAATCTTTCCCGAAAATGCCCACAGTTTTTTTGACGATTCCGCTGGGGACTGATTTTTCAAAAAAAAAAATCGTAAGAGGACTTAACATGATTCTTATTATAAACTTTTTTCTTATCGATTTTTGCAACTACATTTGTATATTTGTGTGCTTAATTCTCAAATCCCTGCTCCACCTACTCGATACCTCAGTCGGTTTGTTGTCTCGGTGCTATGTCGGGGAAGCCAGCAAGCTTTCTGATCACATGCTTCCATAGATGTGGCAAAAAGAGTTATTACGTATCATTTGACCATGTCTTGCACCATTCTTGATATTGAAAGGTATATTCTTAACTCTATTCAGAAAGTACACTGAGTGAAGACCTACCAGCATTTTCATGAGCATATAGCTTCTTAGAACCCATATTTTATGATCAATAAATCTTTCAGGGTTATGTGATTTTTTTTTATGAATACTTTTGTTTGTATAGTAGCACCCTGATTAGGGTTAGCCTTCATTTTCCCAATCCGTCAGAGGGAGCTATTTTGAGCTTACGTGGGAGTTTGCCGGTTCGTATGAGTCCATTTTTTAGAGTGAGTTGTTTTGAATCTAGGCCTTGCTGATGAGTTTTTTGATTTGTGTAAGCCTTTTCAGTTTAGAGGCCCGGTATCATAACTTCAGATAGAGAAGAACCTATACGTACTTGGGCCCGATCTCTGAGCAGAAGACTCAAACGTATTAGCCAGTTGAGATTGCAGATGGCAGACCCAGAACTGACCATGGCTGACATGATGAGGGTAATTCTGGAATTGTAATGGACAGTTAAAGGGGTTAGTACTGCTATGACGAATCAAGCTAGACTTCAGACACAGTGTCAGGCTCAGATTCAGGCCTTACAAATTCGGGTCGCAGAACACAATGTGGTTATTCCAAATTATGAAGAAGATGGAGTAGGAAATGATATTTGGGATGACAGTGTAGGACCCGAGGGAGCTCAGCAAGTAGCTGCTGCACAGCCTGTTCGACCGGGGATCCCAAAAATTCTAGCCCCAAAAGAATCAATCTTGTCTGATAAGGTCAATAAGCTGGAGAAGATTTTGAGGAAAGCTCAAGGTGTCGAAGACTATATGTTGGATGTCGAGGGACTTTGTCTCTTTCCCGATGCTAAACTTCCCGAGAAATTCAAGATGCCTGATATAGAGAAAATTGACGGAACCGGGGATCCGAGGATTCATCTCAAAATGTATGTGGGAACTTTGTCGTCGATGGGTATTAATGTCTAGTTAAAAGCCCAGCTTTTTCAAAGATCTTTGTTAGGAGCCGCTCAGAAATGGTTTATGTCTTTAGATGCTGCCAAGACGAGAACATGGGAGGACATTGCCACCGCATTTGTCAATCAGTACAATTACAACATCCAGCTCGATGTTACTACTCAGGAGCTCGAGACCACCATGCCAAAGAATCTTTTATGGAATTCCTGACTCGATGGAGGGCTAAAATGGCTAAGATGACGAGTAGGCCCACTAAGAAAGAAAAAGTAAGAATGGTGGTGAAGAACCTGCAATCGCAATTTCACAAGCATCTGATCAAGAAGCCGTTGATGACGTTTGAGCAGATTTTTTATGAAGGGGTACAGATAGAGGAAGCTCTACAATCCGAGGATATTAAAAAGGGAGAACTGAGTCAAGAAATGGTCCAAAAATTGTATGTCAATAATCAAAATAATGTCGCCAATGCAGTGAGCCAAAGTTACGAAGTAAACTTGCTAAACCCCAACCCAAATTAGGAAAGCCCATCTGTTCAGCCAGCTGCCTAAAACCCATCTCGAAATTAGAAGAGAACCTTCACCCAACTCACAATGCCGTTAACCTCCGTCCTAAGTTGTTTAATTGAAAAGGGCCTCATAAAGCCTTTGGAGCCGACTCCACCTCTAAATCCTTTGCCACCCCGATATAATTCTATTCAGTATTGTGCCTTTCACCAGGGGCACGGCCATTTAACTAATAATTGCTTGAGACTTCGGCATGAAATTCAAGATTTGATTGATAACAAAGTAATTCCTCCACCCACTGCCACTCAGAAGCCAAATGTTACTACCAACCCTCTTCCGAATCATGCCAATCAGTAGAATGTAAATGTCATCGAGGAAGAGTTGGAAGGATTTGATCCCACCGAATTCATAGTTTTCATAATAGAATCGAAGCCGATTGCGGACTTTCCATCCAGACAGGAGGTCTTATGGCTTGATGACCTTATCTGGTATTTAATTGAAGATGATTCTTTTACCTTGCTGATTTTCAGCATCCATGAGGAGGAAACCCCTCCCCTACCAATAATAAAGAAGATGAAGAAGTCAAACGCCTATGGAAAGATTTGGCCCACGTCGAGGCATTTCATGATTTAGAAGAGGCCAAAATTGACATCAAGTGGCATATCCCGACCATCCCGAGTAATGATACAACCTGGCATCAAGGATCAGCTTAATATGGGGAGGCTAACCCGAGTTTTGAAATAGGAGAAGCAGGAAAAGCAGTATCAAAAATAGGAGAGTCTTCGAAAGGAAAGGACATTGATAGTGAGAACATGCAGGAAGAAAATCCGCCAGTCAGTACGGAAGCCAAGGAGAAGATGGAGCAGAAAGAGGGAAATACTCCCCAAGTAAATTTGTTAGGAATCGCAAGTCTTGCATTTGACCCTTTCGCATACATTATTCCTCTCGATGAGCCAAAATTGAGGACACCTCTACCCAATGAACTTATCTCATGTTCACTCGAATGGGATTATCAGGAAGAGAACGATATGTGGGAGTTGAAAGAAGTCAAGTAGGAATTCATAGATATAGAATATGATGAAGGAGAAAATGTACCAGAATGGCACCCGATAGTCGAAGAATCACATGACCATGGAGGCTCGTAGGAGCCTTGGGGTATTCCTCCGTCCTTCGGTTACAAAGACCCATTGGATGAAGTGTCATTACCATAACTTTTTAAGCTGGAGGCCCCAATCAGCGAAGAGTACTAATGGTTTTCACAAAACATAATGGGCATCAAGGAAGACTTCTGGGGAAATGAAGGGAACAGTGAAGAGACAGATAATTTCTAGTCCTTTCGAGAGAAAGGAGGCTCGATGGCCAAAATTTGGGAAGTAGTTGACCAATTTGAAGGGCTATGGGACCCTGAAGAGCAGACAGAACACCTGACAAGGAGTGGAAGACACTTTTAGCTTGCACAGCTAGAGAAGGGACAACCGAGTTGAGACACAGAGAAACCGAGAAAACAGGCAGAGAGAACAGAAAAACAGAATGGTGAAGAGGAAGATATAGTGCTAAAGCAGCTTAAGAAGACACAAGCTAATGTAAGCATTTGAGTGTTACTCGTGGCATCCCACAAGCATCGACAGGTCGTCCTAAAAGTCTTAAACAATGTGGATGTACCGATTGACGTCTTCCCTGATCAACTAGTCAGAATACTTGTATCAGAGAAGCAATCCGGTGTTATTGCCTTCAGTGACAGGAATTTTTTAGCAGAAGGACCATCCTACAATAAGTCGTTGCACTTAACCGTTAAATGTCTAAGAAAATGGGTACCGATTGTTTTGGTCGACAACGGTTCTGCCCTCAATGTATGCCCCCTACGAACTGCTTACTGCCTAAGATTGAAGACGTAAGACTTCAAGCCGAGTGCACAGGGGGTACGAGCATATGATAACACGTGAAGAGATGTCCTGGGATTGGTGACTTTTGCTGTAATAGTGGGAGCCTTGGAAAGTGAAGTAGAATTTCATGTCCTTGACGTAGTAGCATTGTTCAATTTACTGTTGGGAAGGCCATGGCTACATGACCCGTTGATTAGAGCTGTCCCATTTACCCTACACCAGAAGATAAAATTGATCAAAGATGGAGTAATTATCACTATACCAGGTGAAACTAGCTTACCATCTCCACTTAGTGATGCTACCCCACTCCTTGAGATCCAACACAGGGAGGAAGATTTCTTGTTGAACAGATTTGATTTTGATGAAACCAAGGCTATACAAGTTCTGATGAATGACAAGGGGAGTTATGTTAACTCAAAAGTCATAGCCATGATGAAGGAAATGTCCTAGTTTCTGGGCATGGGATTAGGGAAGCATCTGCAAGGCATCTCAGAGTCGATCCCCGTAAATCACAATCGCCTTGGGTATAGACTGGGATACAAACCAGAACTGGAGGAGGCAAGCATAGGAAATTATGGGCCAACGCTGAATGGACATTTCATAAAAAAAGAGAATGATTTCCCTTACTGTGGGTTCCCGACACCATGGATAGAAGAGAAGACTAACAAGAAATTACCAGGATTAGAGATCTTTTTCAGTCACCAACTATCCGAAAGTGATGAAGAAGTCGAGATTTGGCAGATTGGTCTCACGGGAAAGATGAAGACAGATTGGGAAAATCTTTGTGAAGAAGGAGATCTGGAGTCTTTCTTCAATGAAAAAATGGCCCAGGTTCGATAGGCAATGATAACGAAGACAAGGACGTGCTGATAATAGAAATTGACACGCCTGCAGATCACACTTCGCTTCTCATGGATGCAACTAAAAATGAAAAGAGTCAGTCCTTTGAGTCATTTATTATGCATGATGTAATGAGTGGGTTGAAGTTTGTTGAATCTGTCTTTACCAAGTCGGTTAACATCAAGTCTGCCGGGAATGCGTCTGCTAGCATCCCGAGCCATTTCTATCTTGAGTCACAAGATGTAACCTCTTTTGAAATCGATGAAATAAAATCAGACTTTTCTTACTTTGCTGTGTCTCAAATATTTTGTCTCGCTTCCGAAGATTTTAATGAATTCAAGAGGATATCCCCCAAGAATTAAAATCTTTAATCAAAAAGGAAGAAGAAATGCGAGCGAAACCTATAATCGAAGAAAAGATTTCGATAAATCTTAATAATGAAAATAATCCACAAATGGTTCAGATTGATTCCACCCTATCTTTAGAGGAACGTGGACAGCTAATCTTTTTATTAAAGGGATTTAAAGATGTTTTTGTATGGTCCTATGAAGACATGCCTGGCATAGACCCCAACATTGTACATTACCAAATCCCCTTATATCCCAATACCAAACCTGTCAAGCAAAAGCTAAGGATAATTAGGTCGGATTGGGTGCTCAAGATCAAGGAAGAAGTTACCGACAGTTAGATGCCGAATTTCTCACGGTTATAGAGTATTCGAAATGGGTTGCTAATATTGTGTCGGTACTAAAGAAGGATGGAAGGATCCGGGTATGTGTCGACTTCAGAGACCTCAACAAGGCTAGTCCCAAGGATAACTTCCCTCTCCCCCATATAGATGTCTTGGTAGACAATAACGCCAAGAACGCTCTCTTGTCCTTCATAGATGGCTTCTCGAGGTATAACCAGATTCTGATGGCTCTAGCAAATCGAGAAAAGACAACCTTCACAACACCTTGGGGTACCTATTGTTATAGAGTCATGCCATTCAGATTGAAAAACGCGAGAGCAACCGACCAAAGGGCTGCAGCAGCGTTGCTGCACAACATGATACATAAAGAGGTGGAAGTATATGTGGTCGATATGATTATGAAATCCAAAACTCGAGAGGGACACGTCGTTGCACTGAGAAAATTCTTCGAGCAGATTAGAAAGTACAAGATGCGTTTGAATCCTCAGAAGTGTGCCTTCAAAGTTAATGCAAACAAGATGCTCAGATTCATGATCACACAGCAAGGTATAGAGGTAGACCCTTCGAAGATCAAGGCCATTCTCGAAATGTCTCCCCGGAATACCAAGAAGGACGTAAGGAGTTTCTTAATAAAGGTTCAGTTTATCAGTCAATTCATCGCCAAGCTAACCACTACCTGTGAACCCTTATTCCGACTCAAAAAAAAAGAGACCAAATTTCAATGGGATCAGCAGTGTTAGGATGCCTTTGAAGCCGTATAGAAGTATCTGCAAAACCCTCCAGTTTTGTCACCACCAGAACCCGACAATCCTTTGATATTGGTGCGGTCGGCTATGGCTGACTGACCAATGACCGCGCTCGGGAACATTCGACCGACTGACCAACACCGAAAGACCGGGCGACCGACCGAGTGGATAGGCACTGGGCTCATCTCCAACGGCCTCTGTGACTTCAGGAGGCGCGCCACCTTATTAGGAAAGAGCTGATCTTTCGAGATCGTAACAAGCGCAGACGGTGGGATTCAATCCTACAGAGGACTTTTCTCCATATATTAACCCCAACTCTGTTCCATGGAGGTATGACTTCTGACCCAAGAAATATATAACTTCAGAATTGAGCTCTAGAGAGAGGCCTGACTTAAGCATCGTAGGGTACCCGGTCGGTACCACACCGGTGCGAGCTTTCATTTTATCTTCGCGGGGAAAGGAGAAGGGGTTTCGGGAGGGAATCAAGGCTCAACGCCCTCGTTTCCACTTTCGAGGTATCATCACTTGGCACCATCTGTGGGAAGCATTTCTTCCTTCTCCCTTGGTATGCTCGATGGTCGAAACACGGGCCATGACCTCCGATAACAACCGACCACGTCCCCCAACGACAAATGGTGCCACAGACCCACGCGTCGATCAATAGCTGGCTGATCTGACTCACTTAGTCCAAGAACTAGCACAACAAACACGCACCCTCCACCAGCGATTCGAGGATCATGCGGTAAGAGCCCCGCCCGTCCTAGTTGGGGCAAAGAGGGTTGCCATCGTCAACCTAGACCCTGCCAATCTCGCTCACCAGCACCAGGAGGCTCCAAATCAGCCTAACTTGATGAAAGACGACGTTCATCCAGGCCAGGGGCAAAGGGATAAAGCCAATAACCTCCACGACAAGGAGGAGGTGGAAAGCCGATAAACAAGTCCAGAGGTGGGAGGTCCCCCCGAATAGGGAAGGCCTACCCAGACATCAGGTCTGAAATCACTGCCACGATTGAACTTGAGATGAGGCGAATGAGGGAGCAACTCCAAGACGTCATGGAAGCGGTGAAGGACAGAAAAACTGGTGCAGTGGACGAACTGATACAGCGGACTGACCTCCCCTTCTCCCCAATGATCATGGTTGAACCGTTACCTGCGAAATTCAAGATGCTGCAGATGAAAGCCTTTGATGGCACAAAAGACCCCCTGGATCACTTGGAAACTTACAAAGCTTTCATGCATCTCCATGCGGTTCCAGATGAGATTATGTGCCAAGCATTTCCCACTACGCTGAAGGGATCGGCCCGCGTTTGGTTCAGTCGCCTAATACAAGGGTCTATCAGCACTTTCAACCAGCTCAGTAAGCTATTCATTGGGCACTTCATTGGAGGACAAAGGCAGCGACGGTCGACCACTTACCTACTAAACGTCAAACAAGCTATTGGGGAGCCACTCAGAGATTACGTATCTAGATTCAACGCAGAAGCACTACAAGTAGACGGTGTGGATAACAAGGTAGCCCTGACTGCATTTATTGGGGGATTACAGCCCACCAAGTTTCTATTCTCCCTATCCAAGACCCCACCAGAGAATATGGCCGAGCGAATGGCCAAAGCTCAAAGGCACATGAATGCAGAGGACGCGATAAATGCATGAAAAGAAAAACCCAAGGCTGAACAAGAAAAGAAGAACGAATACCAGTAATCCAACGAGACCGACCAAGGAGGCCGAGAGAGGAGGAGTGAGGAGTTTCTCGCCTCTCCGATAGTAAAAGAACGCGGCTCCCTGCTAGTCATTTTGAGAGGTACACTCTACTGAACACCCCTATTGACCAGGTCTTGCTGCAAATATGTGACGATCCAGACCTCAAGTGGCCGAGGAAATTACGAACCATGCCAGACCGGAGAAATCAGGACAAGTACTGCCGTTTCCACAAGGACCACGGGCATAACACTAAGGATTGCTTTGACCAGAAATAGCAGATTGAGGCGCTGATTCGAAGAGGCCGGCTACACCGATTTGTGACCGATCGACCGCGAAAGGACGAGCCACAAAAGGGACGAGAAGAGCCCCCAGCCGACCGAGAAGTCACCGGCAAGGTCCGAGTGATTTCTAGCGAGTTCGCTAGAGGAGGGGACACCCGCTCGGCGAGGAAAGCCCACTACCAAAGATTGAAGACAGGAGCTTCGATAGAAGTCCTCATTACAGGTCGGTCGGTTAGACTGCGGACGGATTCTCAAGAAGAGGTGATAACCTTTTCGGAAAAAGATGACGAAGGAATTCAGCACCCACACGACGACCCCCTGGTCTTCACGATGGTACTAGTGAACTACCGGGTGCGACGAATATTGGTAGACAACGGGAGCTCTACAGACATTCTATTCCTACGAGCATTCAAGCAGCTTAACATTGGCAAAGGCCGGTTGACTCCAGTTAGGTCCCCTCTGGTTGGGTTTGCTGGAGAAAGAGTTCAACCCCTGGGAGCCATCGAATTACCCATGACGATGGGATCCAGCCCGAATCAGTCCACTCGACAGATCACATTTCTGGTGGTTGATTGCCCCTTAGCATACAATGCCATACTAGGAAGAACCACCCTAAACCTATTCAGGGCGGTAACCTCTACGTATAGCTTGACCATGAAATTTCCCACCTCGCTCGGAGTTGGTCAATTAAAAGCTGACCAGGTTACAGGCCGAGCATGCTATGCCACTTCCCTCAGAGAACCAAACGGCAAGGAGTCACTGACTATTGACACCCTGGAGCCCCGCAAAGAAGTCAAAGGAGCGAGACCTGAGCCAGCCGAGCAGCTCGTAGGCCTCTCACTCGATATCGACCGGCCAAATAGACAGATCTTCATCAGCAGCCTCTTACCTGTAGAGGAACAGGACCAATTGTTACAGTTTCTAAGACAGCACCAGAAGGTATTTGCTTGGACGCATGAGGATAAGCCAGGCATCCAGGTGGACATCATGGAGCATAAGCTCAACGTCAACCCGGCTTACCCACTGGTCAAGCAGAGGCCACGAACTTTTGCTAAGGAACGAAATGAGGCAATCTAGAATGAAGTCAATAAACTGCTGGAGGCCAATTTCGTTAAGGAAGTACAATATCCAGATTGGCTAGCAAACGTCGTACTCGTGAAGAAACACAATGGTAAGTGGAGGATGTGTGTGGATTTTATCGACTTAAATAAGGCCTGCCCCAAGGATAGCTATCCCTTGCCCAGGATCGATCAGCTGGTGGACTCTACATCCTTCATCACCGACCGAGGGATTTATTGTTATAATGTCATGCCCTTCGGCCTGAAGAATGCAGAAGCCACGTACCAACGATTAGTAAATCGCATGTTCAACGAACAGCTCGGACGAAACATGGAGGTCTACGTTGATGATATGCTGACCAAAAGTAAGAGGGCTGAAGATCACTTGACCGATCTAGAAGAAACTTTCCAGGTACTAGAGAAGTATGACATGAAGCTAAACCCAGCCAAATGCGCTTTCGGAGTCACCGGAGGAAAGTTCCTTGGTTTCTTAGTCAGCCAAAGAGGGATAGAGGCCAACCTAGAGAAGATCAGGGTGATTCAAGAGATGCATCCCCCACGAAACACAGAGGAGATTCAAAGACTGATCGGGCGAATAGTGGCGCTCAATCGGTTCGTCTCAAGGGCCACCGACCGATGCCTTTCCTTTTTTAAGGTCCTTAAGAAGGCCTTCGAGTGGACAGAGGAGTGTGAAAAAGCATTCGAGGACCTCAAAAGGTACCTATCTTCACCCCCTTTGTTATCTCGAACCAACCCAAGCGAGGAGTTATTCCTATACCTCGCTGTGTCCACATCAGCGGTAAGCGCAGCCCTAGTCTGGGAAGATCAGCAAGGTGTCCAGAGACCTGTTTACTATGTCAGCAGAGCTTACCGAGGGACTGAGGCAAGGTACCCTAAGTTGGAAAAACTGGCTTTCGCACTAGTCACCTCGGCGAGAAGGTTACGACCCTATTTCCAAGTGCATACTGTAGTCGTGTTAACAGATCAACCCCTACGACAGATTATGCAAAAGCCAGATCTTTCAAGACGTTTGGCAAAATGGTCAATCGGAATGGGAGAATTTGACATCAGGTACCGGCCACGAGTGGCGATAAAGGGTCAGGCTCTTATAGACTATGTACCCGAGTAAACAGTAGAGCCAAGTCCGTCAAGCTCGGCAGTCACAAGTTCCCCGGCACCAGACAAATGCGAAGAGACTGAGGGTTCCGGTGCTAAACGGATTTGGCACATACATGTAGATGGCTATGCAAACGCAGACGCCAGCAGGGCTGGCGTCGTACTCATATCCCCCGAAGGAGATACAATGGAATGCTCCCTCCGATTTTGTTTTAAAACCACCAACAATGAGGCCGAGTATGAGGCTGTCATCGCCGGAATGCGGCTAGCCCGAGCAGTTGGAGCCACAAAGATAAAGATATATAGCGACTCACAGTTGGTGGTTGGACAGATCTAAGGAGAGTTTGAAGCCAAGGAAGATAGGATGGCCGCCTACCAAAAAACAATACAAGAAATCAGTCAGAAATTTGAACACTTTGCTATCACATAGGTGCCGAGGGAAAGCAACCATTGAGCAAATACCTTGGCCAAAGTTGCCTCAGCCCCCGAAGATGAGCTGGACAACGACCCCCCTGCAATACCTCGTTGAGTCGAGCCTGGAAGGGGTAGAGTATGAGATACTGGAGGTTGGAGAATGCCAAACACCCACATCCTGGAAAGATCCCATTGTTGCCTGCCTCAGAAATAGAGCCCACCTGGCCAATAGAGAGAAAGCAAGGAAATTGCGTCTTACCGCCAGCCGGTACACTCTTTTGGATGGGAAGCTCTACAAGAGGGGCCTGTCACTCCCATACCTCAGGTGCCTCACGGAGGATGAGGGAGACTATGTCCTATGGGAAATTCACGAAGGCGTGTGTGGGAATCACAGTGGGGGCCGAACGTTGGCGCACAAGGCACTGAGGGCAGGGTACTATTGGCCAACCATGGCCCGGGATGCTTTAGCCCAAGTAAAGAGGTGTGACAAGTGCCAACGATTCACAAATGTGCTGAGGCAACCTCCTATGGAGATGACCATCATAACCTCCCCATGGTCGTTCGCCCAATGGGGGATAGACCTTGTTGGGCCATTCCCGCTCGGAAAAGGCTAGACCAAGTTCGCCATAGTAGCTATTGACTATTTCACCAAATGGGTGGAGGCTGAGCCACTGGCCAAGTTAACCGAAGCAAACACCGTAAGCTTCGTATGGAAGTCTATTGTATGTAGGTTTGGGGTCCCAAATGTCATCATCAGCAATAATGGGAGGCAGTTTGACAATAAGAAATACCGGGACTTTTGCGAACAACTAAGTATCAGGGTACATTACACTACACCCGCCCATCCCCAAGCAAACAGTCAGGTAGAGGTAACCAACCGGACCCTCCTAAAGATGATCAAAACCAGGCTGAAGCAGGTGAAAGGCCTGTGGCCTGAAGAGCTACCAAGTATCCTATGGGCCTACCGAACAACCACCCGAACAGCCACAGAAGAAACACCGTTCATTATGACCTTCGAAAGTGAGGCAGTCATACCAGTTGAAATAGGCCTACCCAGTGCACGGGTGACACAGTTCCAAGAAAAGAACAATGACGAGGGCATGCGTGCTAGCCTAGATATTGTGGACGAAATACGTGAACAAGCCGCCATCAGAGTAGTCGCATACCAGCAAAGGATGAAAAGACACTATAACAAAAAAATTAAGGGGCGAGGGTTCAACACCGGAGATCTCATGTTAAGAAAGGTGACCTCAGCGACTAAAGATCCACAGCATGGAAAGCTAGGGCCCAGCTGGGAAGGGCCTTACCAAGTGGAGCGCCACGTCAGAGCAGGAGTATATCGCCTCAAAGATCTAATAGGGAAAATCCTGCCACACTCATAGAACGCCGAGCATTTAAGAAAGTATTATCTATGATGTAAACATTTTCTTCCATTAATAAAGACTCAGTTTTGACAGAACGACGTGCACTCATCTCTCCATTAATAAAGACTCAGTCCTAACCCTAGACGGTCCAGGCTACCTAGAGCCCAACCAAGGCCTTAGTAATTCTACAAGCTACTGGATGGCTCGATCGGCCCATAACGGTCCAAGCTACCTAAAGCCTGACCAAGGCCTTATCAAATCTATGAGCTACTGGATGGCTCGGTCGGCCTATAACCGTCCGAGCTACCTAGAGCCCGACCAAGGCCTTAGCAAATCTACGAGCTATTAGATGGCTCGATTGGCCCACAACGGTCCAAGCTACTTAGAGCCCGACCAATGCCTTAGCAAATCTACGAGCTACTGGATGGCTTGGTCGGCCCATAATGGTCCAGGCTACCTAGAGCCCAAGGCCTCTGCAGATCTACGAGCTACTAGATGGCTCGATCGGCCCATAACGGTCCGAGCTACCTAGAGCCCGACCAAGGCCTTAGAAAATCTACGAGCTACTGGGATGGCTCAGTCGACCCATAACGGTCCAGGCTACCTAGAGCCCGACCAAGGCCTTAGCAAATCTATGAGCTACTAGATGGCTCGGTCGGCCCATAATGATCCAGGGTACCTAGAGCCCGACCAAGGCCTCAGTAGATCTACGAGCTACTGGATGGCTCGGTCGGCCCATAACGGTCCGAGCTACCTAGTGCCTGACCAAGGCCTTAGCAAATCTACGAGCCACTGGATGGCTCGGTCGGCCCATAACGGTCCAGGTTACCTAGAGCCCGACAAAGGCCTTAGCAGATCTACGAGCTACTGGATAGCTCGGTCGGCCCATAACGGTCCAGGCTACCTAGAGCCCGACCAAGGCCTCAGCAGATCTACGAGCTACTGGATAGCTCGGTCGGCCCATAATGGTCCAGGCTACCTAGAGCCCGACCAAGCCCTCAGCAGATCTACGAGCTACTGGATGGCTCGGTCAGCTCATAACGGTCCAGGCTACCTAAAGCCCAACCAAGGCCTCAGCAGATATACGAGCTACTAGATGGCTCGATCGGTCCATAATGGTCCAGGCTGCCTAGAGCCCGACCAAGGCCTTGGCAGATTTTTTGTGCTACTAGATAACTCAACTTGACTCCCCAATTATTCGGTCGACCATATGAGGGTGACCCATGAAATGAAGAAGGAACTAAAAAGAAGGAATAATTAGGGGAGACAAGCTGAACAGGGCATAAGTCAAGCAAACGGAATAAGAGGAGGGACATCTAGAACAAACCATGATCAGCATCAATCAGCGTCAATGGGGAGACAAGCTGAACAAGGCATAAGTCAAGCAAACAGAATAAAAGGTGGGACATCCAAAACAAACCATGATCAGCATCAATCAGCGTCAATGCAAAAAAAAAGACCCAAATATGTTCCCTATGCAGCCAAAACACGACCCCTCTAACCACAAGATTAAAAGCAAGTATTCCCTATGCAGCCAAAACACGGCCCTGCTAGACGTAAATGTATGTTCAGTTGACAAAACATGGCCCAAGATAAAAATGTCTGAAGAATTAAAAGGAAAAAGAATCAAGGTGGGGGGCTTGCTGCATCGTCATCTTCAGGCAGGAAAGGTGAGAAGTCCAGATCTAGGAAGGCAGCCATCGCTCGAGCCTTCATCCTGTCAAAGCCGCTCAAGTAGTACTCTGTCAGCTCGGCGTTGTACTCCTCAGACGCCTTGAACCTCTCAATAGAAGCCCCCCTGACCGAGCTAAGCTCCTTAGTCAGCTCCAGCACGCGCGCTTTGCTAGCCTCCTCATTCGTTCTGGCGGCAGCAATCTCGACCTCCAATGAAGAAACTCTCTGCTTCGCCTCAATCAACTCACCCACCGCTCTCTAAGCCTTCTGGATCGCATCAGCTAGATCTGCCTTGACCTTCTCTAGGTCTTCTCCCTTCTCAACCAACTCAGCCTTCAGCGTTCCACCTCCCCTAACATCCTCACTCGTTCCTCCTTCAGCGTAGTAGCGAGAGTTATGCCATCTTGAAGGTTCATCTCGCGCTGATGACAGCGGTTAGAAAGGTGGATCGATCGCATACAGACCTACAAGAAAGGGGGAAACATATAAGCATTCGAAGAACCCAGACTACTAAAAAAGATAAGGGGAGAAAAAGAGGGAATATAGAAAGCTCACCCGGGTAAGATCGAGAAGAAGCTCTCTGGCTATCTTGTTGGGGGCGACTGTGTTCAGTATCTCTAGGTCCTCACCGATGAACCCTTGCATTCTCGATCGAGCAACCTCGAAGTCGTTCATAATGTCGCTTGGAACCTGGCTACAAGACGAGTGAGGTGGGGTATGAACCGAAGAAGTAGGAAGAGCACTCACGGGTATCGCGTCGATGGGAGGATGGAACGCTCACCACCTCGGGCTCGACTACTGTAGGGTCAGGCGAAGAGGGATGTTCCAGGTCCACCACCTCCTTCTCCACTGATGTCTTCTTGGGGGTTGCCAACGAATCGCGAAGAGTTAGAAGCGGCAAAGTCCTCCCCCTAAGCCAGAATCGGGGCTTCTTCTGAGCGATCACCTCGGCTTCCTCGACAGCCTGAGGGGGCACCTTGGCCACCAGGGGTTTGTCAATTTTGTTCGACATCTCTGACAAAAGTTAAAAGCAGGGTAAGACAGTAAAACATAAACATTGCTTGGAAAAGAAAACAAGAGAACAACGGGCCTCACGGGGAACTGAGGGGCCCAGAAGGAAAGCACTAAGATTCTCGTCGGTGACCAGCTGGCTGTAAGAGCGGTCCTTGGATTGCTTGGCCGCATCCACTCGGGCCTTCGCCTCTGCATCAAGGTTGGGCTCGACGGTAATGTTGCCCAAGTGGGGATAGCCCCAGACCCTCTGAATCCTGGGGGTTAAGGGACTTAACTCCTCCCAGTCCTGTACCTCCCATCCTTCCCCGGAAATGAAAAGGAACCGACCCTTCCAATGCTTCGAAGACGGACACCCTAAAATGAGCGCCCTGTCCTCAGACCTAGATTGAAAGTAATACCACCTCGGTTGCAGTTTCTTCGGTCGGTAGCAGTAAAGAAACTCCTCGACTGATAGATGACTCTCCCCACCACTCATTTCTTCCCATAATACAACGCATCCGTAGAGGATGCGCCATGCATTTGTTAGGAGCTGACCAGGGGACAGACCAAGGTAGGCCAAGTGCTCTCAAACAACTCGAGGCAAAGGGAGCCGAAGGTCAACGAAAAAGGCATGCTGGTATAAACACACCTCACCGGCGGCAAAAGAGAAAGCTCTCTCGTCTGTGGTAGGTGTCCTAATATGGACGGTTGGAGGGATGATGTACCTCTCTCGTAAATGTTCCAAGTCAGATATCCTAATGGTGGCAGGAACGGACTCAGCAGTGAGGGCCTTGGAGGAGCTCACTAAATGAAGGGTAGCCGAGTGAGGATTCACGCCCCCGCCTTCTAAGAAAGAGTCAAAATGAGTTCCTTCAAAGTCAAAAATTGACTCGATTTCCTAGAGGAAGTCCTCGGTACCCATTTTGATCACAGGGAGACGATACTTGGCAAAATTGAAAGTTTTGAGGAACAACTCCTCGAAGTGAGGAGCATCCGTGGCAAAAAAGGAGGTCGGGGGAATGTGCTTGTGATAGCACAAGAGATACAAAGTGCGATGTAAGAAATACAAAGGAGAAGGGGACGAGTATGCAGGCAAGGGAGGAGCCAGAGTTGCGAAATCAATAAAAATAGAGAAGTGAAAAGAGGATCTTACCAGGAAGGCCGAGGGCACTCAGTCAACCTTTGAAATCCCAAGGGAAGAGCGAGAAGCAGGTTTGCCTAAAATGAAAACAACTTTGAAATGAAGGTAGTTATATAACGTGTGAACGGACGCTTAGGGGGTGGCCACGTTTGGAGGATTCAACGGATCTGATACGATCACGGAAGCCTATTGGATGTAACACCAATGGGGTGACGCTAGGTGTCAATATATTTTTTCCCCCTTTCCCAATATGAGAGCCTAACGGACGGGAATTAAATGTGGGATTGCTTCATATTCGGAGGAGCCGCCAGAATGAATGCAGGCTACCGCCAGACTCGCGACGGTTAACCTAGAGTTGCATTCCCTAGGACGACCAAACATTGGCGTCTAGGGAATGAGGGGACATCTGGTGTGGTCGGCTGTGGATGACTAACCAATGATCGCGCTCGGGGACATTCGACCGACTGACCAACGTCGAAAGACCGGGCGACCGACCGAGTGGGCCCTAGGCTCATCTCCAATGGCCTCCGTGAGTTCAGGAGGCGCGCCACCATATTAGGAAAGAGCTGATCTTTCGAGATCGTAACAAGTGTAGACGGTGGGATTTGATTCAATCCTACAGAGGACTTTTCTCCATATATTAACCCCAACTCTGTTCCATGGAGGTATGACTTCTGACCCAAGAAATATATAACTTTAGAATTGAGCTCTAGAGAGGGGCCTGACTTAAGCATCGGAGGGTACCCGGTCGGTACCACACCAGTGCGAGCTTTCATTTTGCCTTCGCAGGGAAAGAAAAAAGGGTTTCGGGAGGGGATCAAGGCCCAGCACCCTCGTTTTCACTTTCGAGGTATCATCAGATACTATACCTATCAGTGACTGATTCAGCAATGGGATGTATGCTTGCACAAGAAGACGAAGCTAAGGTACAAAGAGCTATCTACTACTTGAGTAAAAAGATGACCGAATGCAAACAACGGTATACGCCTTTGCAAAAAACTTGTTGGGCGCTGGTCTGGGCATCCAACAAGTTATGCCACTGCATGTTGGCATACCGTACCATTCTAATCTCAAGAATGGATCCACTCAAATCCCTCTTTAAAAAGCCAGTATTTACAGGAACGTTAGCTCGGTGGTTGCTGATGCTAGTCGAGTTTGATTTGCAGTATGTCACAAGAAAATTAGTAAAAGGGAGAGTCGTTGCTGAGTTCTTGGCCAATCATCCTATCAACGGAGAAGAAGAGCTTGAATTTAAGTTTTCGGACGAGCAAGTGCTGAAAATTGAGAAGGATCAATGGACCCTCTATTTTGATGGGGCCTCAAACCAATACGGTTATGGGATAGGGATACTCCTTGTTACCCCCGATGATTCTTGTATCCCTTTGGCTTTTAAGTTGAATTTTGAGGTTACTAACAATCTCGCCGAGTATGAAGCTTGCTTAGCTGGATTAAAAGCTTCCTTAGAACAAGCGGCAAGGAAGTTGGAAGTCATAGGAGACTCGACTCTGGTCGTACCCCAGGCAAAGGGAGAGTAGGAAGTCAAATAAGAAAAGCTAGTTCGGTATCATCGAGAACTCAAGCTAATGATCCCCTACTTTAAAAGTGTAATATTCATTTATGTGCCAAAATTGCAGAATAAATTCGTCAATGCCTTGGTTACTCTAGCATCAATGATAGATATACCGCCCGGGATAAGAATAAGACCCTTAGAAATTCAACAGAAGGATTTACCTGCAATCGACAACATCGCTATGACCCAAGAAACCAATAACAGGTTGCCATGGTATCACGACATCTGGGAATTCATCGAGAAGGGAGAATATTCAAGCCAAGCCAGTAAGAAGGACCAGAGAGCTATCAGGAGACTCGCCGCACAGTTTATAATCTGTGGGGGAAAACTATACAAAAGAGAATATTTGGGAGTTAATAAACTCTGCGTTAACACAAAAGAAGGACACGATGTGATGAGAGAAATTCATAGAGGAGTTTGCGGACCTCACATGAGCGGGATGATGCTGGCTAAAAAGATCCTACCCCAAGGATATTTCTGGATGACCATGGAAGTAGACTACCATCAGTTTGTCTGGAGATGCCGAAAGTGCCAAATACACGCAAACCTTATGCATGTACCACCATCTCAACTATATGACATGACCTCGCCCTGGCCGTTCTCGGTTTGGGGAATCGACGCCATAGGGAAGGTTACACCTAAGGCATCAAATGAGCACGAGTTTATTCTCGTGGCAATTAATTACTTTACGAAGAGGGTCGAACCTGCCTCTTACTCTGTCCTAAAGGCTACCCAAGTAGTTAAGTTCATCAAAGAGAATCTCATTTGCCGGTATAGAGTCCCGCATGAAATAATTTTTTATAACAATTTCCACTTTCAGAGAGAAGTTTTGGATCTATTGGAAGAATACTGGATTGTTAGTCATAAATTCTCACCATACAGACCACAAATCAATGGAGTTGTGGAAGCCACAAATAAGAATGTGAAGAAGATCCTTCAGAAAATGATAGAGGGAAGTAGAGACTGACCAGAAAAGCTACCATTTGCACTTTGGAGATATCGGACATCAATTAGAACTTCTACTAGACCAACACCCTATGCTTTTGTCTACGAGATGGAAGCAGTCCTACCTATTGAATTGGAAATCCCGTCTTTGAGAATAATGGCCGAGAGTGGAATTCTCGAAACAGAATGAGAAAGGAACAGATGTAAAGAATTACTCTTGTTTGATGAAAGAAGACTTCAAGCACGGTTTCATGTTCTGGGGTATCAAAAGAGGATAACTCGAGCGTTCAATAAGAAGGTTAAGTCCCGAAACTTGAAGGAAGGTGATTTAGTCCTCAAAGAGATCAAAGCTCCAATTTTTGACCCTAGGGGCAAGTTCAAACCCAATTGGGTCGGACCCTTTCTTATTATAACCCTCATGTCCAGAGGTGCTACAATTCTAATGGATTTAGACGGGAATGTTTCCTCTACACCTATCAATTCAAACCAGCTTAAGAGATTCTATCCCTGAGAAAAAAGCTCGTAAAAGGAGAGTCTCAATACCCGAGTGTTACCCATGCCTCAAACTACGTTATAACCTGATTCCCTTCTTCGGGATACGTAGCCAGCGCCTGTTAGAAGTTCGGCCCAAATCTTTGTTCAGAATTTTCTCTTTATAACCATGTTTCAAGTAGTTGATCAATGCAAAAGCTTGTTTTAAATTTCTCTATGTTGCAAGAATAGAATTTTAAAAAAAAGAGCCATCGCAAACCAAAAGTGGAGAAATTTTCATTAATAAGTTCACTGACACAGATTTCAAAAGATATAAGAGAGGCTCACAAGTTCTCATCCTAAAAAGCGAAAAAGGAAAGCAAACATAGATATTGAGACATAGCAAAAGAAGTCAAGTCCTCTTTCTCTTTGCATCTCCTCCTTGTCTTGCCTCGCGCTTTATCTCTATCTGCATGTAAGCCCTATAAACCTCAAAAAGCAAGCTATCAAAGTCCCTGCCAACGGGTATCCTCAGTCGAGAAGACCAAGCCCGCTAATACTGACCCAGGAAAGGGGCCCGACGAGGATGACTGTACAAATGGCTCATAGAAGTCTCGGGACAAATCTAGGTACGCCCAAACTGAAGAAGAATGTGATAACAATGATAGAAGGTGGCCATCTTCAAGCCAACCAACAGGACCCCCGAGTGACCGGCAGTGGAAACATACATAGAAGATATCTTCAGCTAGGGGCATAACCAAGAGATGTCCTCCCCAGTCAAAGAACTCAGATAATCCTTCAAATCAATTTCAGTGGAGCAACGTCGATAGACCTGACGACGAATAAAGGACGTAATGTTGTAGGTATTAAACACAGGCTTCTATTCACCTTCTCCATCAACTAAACCTGAGAGAAATAAAGAAAAAGAAGAGCTGAGTGAAAAAATCCAAAAGAAACAAAGAAAAAGGAGAGCTAAGTGAAAAAATTCGAGAGAATACGAAAAAAAAAAGAGCTGAGTGGAAAAATCTGAGAGAATACAAAAAAAGGAGAGATGAGTGAATACCTGCAGCAAAAGTACACTACCAGCAAAGTAAGGAGCACCTTCAGCATGGACTTCATCGAGCCTCAGAAGCGTCTCAGCAAGAATCAACTGGACAGAGTCCCGACCCTCATAAATCTGATAGGCCACATCCACCAGGGAAGAGCTAGCTTGCCTATCTGAAGGTCCAAGGAGGAAGCGAGCCAAAAGATAAATGTACAGAGCGTACCTATGCTGAAGTTAAAAAGGGAAGTCGCCAAGGGACCCCCGCTGCCCAAAGCAATCTATGATCCAAACCACATTGAGGCATCCACCATGAGTAATCAAAGCAGCCTCACGATGGGAAAACCACAAAGCTACATCAACCTGCCTCTAGCACTCGAGAAAGGAGCAAGGACTATCACTTCATTGTGACCCGAGATTTCAAGGATAGCAAAGAAATCCTCTACGGTCGAATATAACTCTTCAATGTCGAAGCGAAAGACGTGCACTTCGGGATCCCACAGTTGGGCAGCCCCTCAAAGTAGATACCAATCAACCCTCATGCTTCACAAGGAGAACAGTGCATCTAGGCCAAAGTTAAGGAAGTTCTTGTGCTCGATCGGAGAAAAGTCGCCCATCCAAGCCAACAAGGAGTTGTTATAGGAGTGGGGCATGAAGAATGCAAAGAAAATGCCAAGTATACAAAACAGTAGAGTCTGGAGTAGTGTCACTCTTTTATAGAGTTGAAAAGGAGGAAAACTTAGAATCTGCCTGAAGTTTCGCGCCAAAAAGTTACTCACGGTCGTCACCTTATTTTTCACGGCCGCCTCTTTCTTTTCCCACGACTGTTACATTATTTCTACTAAATTTCTTGTAAGTAATAATACAAATCCAAGCCGTAATCTATTTTTCACATAAGTTCAGGCCGCCAGTTTCAAAAGGCACGACCGTGACTTTGTTCTTCACGGCCGCCATGTTTTTATATAGAAAAGTTTGACAAACCCTCCTTGTTTTCCAAGCATACCTCAAAACGTCTCAGCGACGTATAAGAAACAAGGCAAAGTAGTTCATATAACAAAGTTCACAACTCATAAAATACATGTCATGCATAATTAAAAGTTGAACATTTGAGAAAAGTTTTCATATCATAAGAGGTTTAAACATCCACGATAAGCAAAAACATAATCCAAAGGGCACGAAGACCCAGCCGATTAAAAGCAAAAGTAAAATAAAGTGTGTTGTGGCACACAGGCCAAAAGAAGAACTAAAGGCATGCAGGCCCCATCCATCATATGTTGGAGGCAATACTGCCAAGATCATTATTTTTTAAAACAATTTTCGGTAAAAAATTAACTGGACGGACAAACACCGAAACGGGCTCTAGATAAAACTTTTTACGACGAATGATCAAAATAAAACCCATACAACCAAAGTTAATTTAGAAGAATACCTTTTGTCGATCTAATCTTCAACTATGACTTAATTCCGAGTTAAAACTCCAGTCAGATCTTCTACTGTATTTCCTTACGCAAACCTCGAATGTAGTGTGGACTACGATTCTCTGAGAACTCATACCGACAGAACCCCAATATATTTAAGTCTTTGAAAAACAAAAATAATATCTCAATAATGATAATGATATATGAACTATCAATCTCAAACTAGTTCAGCCTACCCACGTATATATAGGGCTACAGTAGGGACCTGAGAAGTAATTATGAGTTAGACTTCTAGTGGAACACAAACACCTATCAACAGTTTCTGCAATAAAAGAAAGACACATAGCGGTATCTGCAATTATGAAAAACCAGCAGCGGTTTTTACAATTTTCATAAAATACTGAATTACAGTTCACACCACTAAAGAACTATAATTGCACT
>JAULJZ010133992.1:0-10822 GCA_032270985.1 Heliamphora pulchella | reverse complement strand
CATTTCTCATATTTCACCAACTCATGGTTTAAGAAGTGGGAGCCGGCGCCGGATGAGCATATAGACACATGCCACATTACTACCTACCGGGTCATACGAGGCCTGCAAAGTAACAGTGCATTCTATACCCCACCTTGATAAGCGTGCTTTCTCGATTGCTAGACGGCGGGCAAAGAACCCAATCTGCTTAGTTTTTCAGTCTTTCACGGTGGAGCAACTCGTGCCCAAACTTAATCGATCCTTAGATCCTGAAATCGATCTTTTTAGATTATCAAATCACATTACACATGCACGAGTCTAACGCAACAATGGTTCCTCTCGCCAAACCCATACCATTAAAATTAATAACAATTAAACATGTTCTCACACACGAGTCCAACCCAACAATGGTTCCTCTCATTAAACCCGACACAATCAAATTCATTTACCTTACAATACACATGAGTCCAACCGTCAAACCCGATTCCTCTCGGCAACACCCAACCCACACATGGAGTTAATAATAATGGTACACATTCTCAATTTCATAAACTTCATATTACCCGATTTTAATTTGCTTAAAACCCCCAATCAACATCTTACATTGTTATTCTTGCTAATTCAATGAATTTATGCAAAAACCCCAACCCGACACCCATAGGTTTGCATGTATTATAGAAATTGATAAACATACATGTATAATTAAGCTAATACAACCCCAATGGTCCAAAAAATCATCAAATTTCAACGTTGAAACCCAACGACCCAAAACCCCCCAAACTTTCATGATTTCAACTCAAAACAAACCCTAACTTCCCAAAATCACATATTCATTGTTCTTCAACCGTAATATCAAGATATATCTACCACAAATCATACAAAAGCTCAAGATCCATCCTTACTTAACATCAAACTCAACTCTAGGGTTTCAAAAAAATATGCTCTTCATGCTTTTAAGTAAAACCAATAAAAATACAACACATGTACATATAATGATCAAAATTAGTCTTAGATCTTACCTCTTAAACATTCAAAACTCGAGATCCAAGGTTCTAGCAAGCTCCACCATCACGAGTCACCAACCGAACAATACCAAGGAAGTTTCCAACGCGTAGCTTTAACTTCCAATGGATGCTCACTCAAGAGAATGGCAAGAAATCCATCCTAGGAGTGCAAGGAGGACCACAAACATCACCCAAACCCAAACCTTAGCTCACCACTCATGCTCTAGAGAGAGAGAGAAGGAAAGAATGAAAATGAAATGTTAAAACCCGCACTTATAAGCTGCTCACCGACGGTTCACTCAGGCGGACTTCCACCTCTTGAGCGGTCCCCACTTACCTGAACTCTCGGCCACCTGTTTGCTCGAGCGGGCTCCCGACCGCTCGAGTGGTCAGCACTGGGTGAAGGTCTGAACAAAAGATGCCAATACTAAACCGAAACATAAGCCAAACACCATACAATGATGTTCTCATGCACTACTAATCCTATGGTCCTCATCATCCATCATTACATGATTAATGTTTTAATTCTCTCTTAAAATTAGCACTTTTTCCAGTTCCACTAGAGGTCTCAAAACAAGTTTTAAATAAATGCTCAAAGTAAAAAGAGACTGGGTCCTTACAGCAATGAGGCAATTTTGAAGTGGTTTTTGGTTTGAATAGGAGATGGGAGAGAACAGTTTTTTCGAGTGTCAATTTTTGGGCAAATAGCATATGAGGGAGAAGGTGGTCATTGTTGAGGGGTGTTTTTGGAAGCAACCCTAGTTCTAAGTAGATTAGACCTTATAAGTTAATATTTTATTTGTTTTTATGTTCCTTCGGTGAGAAGCCCTAAATTATATAGTTGAAAAATAAGCGAATTATTCACAAAAAGCAGTTAAGAACAAAAACTAAAAGAAGAAGAAATTACAATATTAGTTAGGCTACCGTTAGTGAAGATATTGTTAGAGCAAATGTGTTATTTTAAAGAAGAGCCTTGTCCCACATTGGTTAGAAACAACTTCTTACTTGTCCTTATATATAGAACTCCCCCCTTTGGGCTCATGTATGTGACTAGCCTAAAGGGGAAGCCTCGAGCGCACGAGACCGAGGCTTGACCCAAGGAATTTGTGAAATCCAATCCAAAAACTAGTTAACTAGGTACGCATTATGAGTTCCACGTGCAGGGAAGGGTGTAAATCCTCTAGTTTGGGCCTTGCGTGTGTGCACGATAGCCGCACATTTTTCTTCCTTTTCGTTTCTTTTTCTAACCCATTTGACTTAATTTATTGTTTAATTAATCACCGCAATCAATAATTAGCAATTGTATATCTCTTGCATAATATCAGCCATTTTCACAGCATGATTTATGCAAAGAAGCCTGTCATTATTCCTTTTGAGCATGTGTTACCATCCCTATAAATTTAGAGGTCTTCATTTGTTTTAAGACACCAAAAATTCTTGCTTTCTCTCCTCTCTATTTCTGTTCCATCTGGATATAAGCAAACAAAGAACTGTTCCTACATCACCTTCATTGTGAGTGCACACTTGACGGTGACAGGATATAAATCCTAGAGGGTAGACTAGCCATGCTTACTGCTGCTAAGGCAATGCCCGATGTTACAAGAATTGAACCATTCAATGGTCTGTTCTTCAAACGTTGGCAACAAAACATAAATCGGGTAGTGGGTATTTCAAATGCTTTGTACGTACTCTTTACTCCACCTGAAATTGGGTTTGAAAAATACGAAGAGCTTTTCCCGATTTGGGATAGAGCCAACAAAGTATGCAAAAGCTTCATCATAAACTCATTATCTAATGAGCTTTTCTATGTGTACTACGTTATGGAACATGCTTCTGAAAATTAGAATGTTCTAGTTAACAAATATGTTATTGAAGATGCTAGTACTAAGAAATTTGCTACTGGAATTTTTTTGAATTATCATATGATAGATGACTGCGAGGTTTCTGCTCAAATCCATGAGTTTCACCTTCCTACTATGGAACTCAAAAAAGAAGGGATGCAATTACCAGAACCTTTCATTGCAGCTGCGTTGATTAAAAAACTGCCTAATGGTTGGAGAGATTATAAGAACAACATGAAACCAAGCGGAAGGACATGACACTAAAAGAGGTGATTATTCACATCTGAATTGAAGAGAAAAAAAGGCTTCTGGTGAAAGCTCAAAAGGCAAGGGAGCTCGTTGCCAAAGCAAATGTTATGATCCAAAATCCAAGAGGAACTTTGACGCCCCAGCCTCCGGGCACATTAGGACATACATAAATATAGATAAAAGGGATATTTTAACCATTCATTCATAGATATGCCCTATAATATTACATCATTAAGAGTTTAGTACTGATCCAAAATACATAAACGTTTACAGTTTCACAAGAAATTTACAAAAATTACAACAAGCGCATAGAAACTGAACAAGAAGAACAAAAAAAGAGAAGACTTGAATCATCATCTAGCTTCATTGAGATCCACCTGCTTTGGGAACTCACCCAGAAAGTTGTAACCTTTTTTTTCGGGTATCTCTTCTTCAAAAACTTCCCCTTCTTCACCTGTCGCATGAATGCGATGAGCCAAAAGCCCAAAAGAAAACACTCTAAACTTTCTAACCAATCTCATGACATAATATTTACCACAACACATTTCATTCAACACTTAAAACATATAGAAATCAAGGAGATAGGCAAATTTGACATTAATATTATGGTAAGCAGGTAAATGTTTAATCATGCAAGTATATAATGCTATGAATGCAATGCGAATACCCAACACGACATACACCCAGAATTATAACATGAATTCCACGCCGGGAATTGCCATAGTAGACTTTATGGATAGTTAATCACCAAAGCCCTCATCGCACCGCGTTACGAATAGTAACTACATCATCGGGCTTCATGCCATAGCTATTTTACTCAATGGCAATGGCGTGGGGTCCAGGCCACCCTCCGGGACCCCTTCGGGCTAACCAAATCTAATGATCAAACAATATATATATAACTAGTTTGTCTTATTTTAAGACTCTTGATGCCTTCGCCGGTGTCAACCAAAAGTCTAAGCTACAAAAATCGAAATGTTAGCGATGAACCCATAGTTCCCAACAATTTTCATGATAAAGAATTTTCCAAACACCGGGGACGCACCCAGGGTGTTCCCATGGAATACATCTCAGAACAAATATAAAACCGACAACCAAGGACGCCCTAGACGTAGAATCGAAAAAGGTGATAACTCCAACACATCCCAACCCACAATGGTATATACAAAATGGACTTTAATATGCCATGATGTAATTATGACAATGCCCATGGGGTACTACATGCATCTCAAAGTACAACTACTTATAGCATAGTATAGTACAAAGTACAAGTCAATAAAGCACTAAGTACAGTCATATTAAACATAGGATACAATTATCAAGACATGATTTTAATTACATGGCATGGCTACTAATCATCATATAATTACTCTAAATTATTATTCACCCAATTTAAACCAATTAAAACATATAATTTAAGTCTCACAATAAGGGCATGCTCAATCACACACTTAATAACTCAATGGTCCACTTTCAAGTATCAATTTAAAAAGGACAACAGTGTTTTGCGATACTTAGACTTTGAGTTAGGTTCTGATTTTTTGTCATTATTTAGATAAAAATATTCTCTACAACTTTTATGTTTAATACTAAGGCCAAATCCTAAGAAAATTAGGTGAATAAATTCTCACAAGTGAAAACAGTTCAGTACTTATACAAAATATTTATAGAAAAAATGTCTTACTTGTCTCAATTTTGGGGTATCAAAACAGGTCCTACTGGGCTGATCTTTGGATATGTTTTAGTTCAATATGTTCCCTACAAATTCTATATTTAACACTAAGGTCAAATCCTAAGAAAATTAGGTGAATAAATTCTCACAAGTGAAAACGGCTCAGCACTTATACGGAATATTTACAGAAAAAGGGTCTTAGTTGTCTCCATTTTGGGGTAACAAAACAGATCCTACTGGGCTGATCTTTGGATATGTTTTAGTTCAATATGTTCCCTACAAGTCTCATGAATAGTGCTCAGGGTAGTTATTTGGAAAATATTAGAGAAATAGGCCATTTTATAAAATATGTTCAGGCAGTTATCAAACACAGCAGAATCAGTTTTTAACAAAGAGTTTAAAAATGGTTTGGGAGATCGTCTAGGAGTTTTTGAATCTAATTTTTGGACATAGACTAGTTTAATAAATTACCTACACTTTTCATGAAAATCACTTTGATGAAGGACACTAAAAATAGGGGCTTTTCATTGCAAATAAACGAGTGACAGAGGATTATGTTATTCACTAAACCTCAATAGTGACTTTCAGAGGTGATTATACCTATCAAATCTCAATATCTTAGGCTCTGTTTTAGTGGGTAGCTAGATATATATGTTATGTACAACTTTTATATTTTGACCTAAGCTCAGATCACGTTTGAAAATAGGGTTTTTAGGTCTGCAATACATACTGGTATGAAACTGATACACTTTGGTAAAAAAGGCTATATCTCGAGTTCTACTCACTTAAATCAGTTCAAACAAATTTTATATGAGAGATAACATAAAGATATAGGGCTAGACATAATAAACACACTCAGATCATTTTTTTTAATATTTAGTTATGATTTTTCAAAAATCAGAGCAAAGAACTCAAAAAGCTCAAATCTCAAGCCTACTTATGTTCTGGCCACCTAGCACATAGTATGTCAATATTTGGTCCATTTTCTTTGCATGCATGTGTTTTATACTTAAATACCATGTTCCAGAACTCATAGAAGTTACAAAACTCAAAAACACCAACATGCAAACACATCTCATAACATAAAAACATGAACACTCCCTATTTTCTCGCTATAACGCCTTTTTGATTCATTTTTCAGTTCTTGATCTTGGATGTGTTTTAAGAGATGGGTTGAGGGTGATTTTGTGTGGGGTTGAACAGAGAGTTTAGAGCTTTTACTTACCTTAGAAATATCAAATAATGGTGGAAGGGAGGTAGGACTTGGCTTTAAAGGTTCCTAGCCTCTTCCTTGGATCCTTTTCCTTTTTCTCCTTCTTCTTCTCCTTCCAAGCTTGAAGAACACTTAGAATTCACAAATCTGGTCTCTCTCCTCTCTCTCCACTGAAATTATCAAGGAGAAAAAAAGGCTCCAAAGGGTTTGGTTTTTTAGGCAAGAGGTGAGTGGGTTTAATGAGTGCTTGTAAGACCATTTTTTCATTTTCTCATTTTTTTGATTGGTTGCACGAGAGGTGGGGCTCTATTTAAGAAATTTGAGGTCTGAATTTTGCAGATGGGATGAGAGGAATTTGGGAACTGTTTGGTTGGTTTATGTGCTAAAATTTTGCTTTAATTGCTTATTTGGTGGTGTTTTAGTATTACATTGTCCAAGAAGGTGTTTTAAAAATTGATTTGATGTGTCTTTTTGATTTTTTAACTTACTAAAATGAAATATTTTAGTGTTATTATTATTATTATTACAATTTATAAAAATTTTGACAATAATCAATTGTTTGAAAGTAGGCAATTAAGCTACTTTAAGCTATTTTGACTAACTGTATTTTTTTGACTTATTTAGGTGTTTAATAACTTTAATAAAGATTTATTTGCTTTTCTTAGCCTATAATATTATATTATCATGTATATTATTTGTTTGAATAATCTTGGGTCATAATGATACTTGATTTGTACATCTTTTTCTTATTTTGAGCTTTAAAATGCAAAAAGTGACTTTTGACACAAACTCCTAGGCAAATCGGCCACTAGGGGGTATTTTTGTTATTTTTGCTGTTATTTTATCTTTTACTACTTAATTGTATTTAAATATTTAATTTAAGGTGTCTATATGTCAAATTTTAAATTTTTAAGACTTTTTTGGTGTACCAAAATGGTCATTTTACCTTATTTATGAGAATTTTTAATTTTTAATTTAATATTTCATGTTATTTACCTAATTTAAGATGTTGAGAGTTTTCTCTGGTATTAGGGTCTTGCCTCTTTGAGCATTAGGTTTTTTTTAAGGTTTCTGGATTGAATTATGGTTTCGAGTTGATTTATGATTTTTAACCTTTTAGTGACCTAAGATTTCATTGGCTAACTGTTGCTAATTCTAGGATTTGAATCGGATCATTACAACTAAGATCCAAACTGGGTCATTATAGGAACTACTAAAAAACCAAAACACAAACTGCATGGTACTCAACACAATCCAAAAGGTCAGAGTTTTAAAAAGAAAGGTAATTGCTATGTTTGTGGAAAATATAAACACCATGCTCACCAATGGAGACACAAAAATAGAAATGACAATCCTGTCAAACCAAGTGCAAACTTGGTTGAGACAGATGTAATTGCTGTGGTTGTTTCCGAAGTGAACATGGTGGCTGGAGAGAAGGATTGGGTGGTAGACTCTGGAGCCACCAAGCATATCTATGAAAACAGAAGTGCCTTCACCTCCAACACCCCAATTGGAAAAGGGGAAGAACAAGTTTTTATGAGGGATTCAAGACCCTCCCCTGTTATTGGAAAAGAAAAAGTTGTGCTTAAGCTAACCCCTGAAAAGGTCCTATCTCTGTCTGATGTGCTCCATGTGTCACAAATTCATTCTAATCTTGTGTCTGTCTCTCTGTTAAGCAAAGTTGGTGCCAAGATTTCTTTTGAGTCGGATAAAATGATTATAATGAAAAATAATATTTTGTGGGAAGGGCTACTTCAATAAGGGTTTATTTGTTTTAAATGTTTGTGAAGTTATAAATGAGAATGCATCTTTTTCTACTTATATATTTGACTATATTGATACTTAGCATGGTAGATTATGGCATGTGAATTTCTCGTATATCAAGAAAATGAGAGAACTTAACTTAATCTCTAACATGTCTTCTAATAATATTGAAAAATGTCAAATATGTGCTAAAGCAAAGATTACTAAGAAAACTTGTTAAAGTATTGAGAGTGAATCTAAACTTCTTAGTTTAATTCATACAAACTTGGAAGATCTAAAGGACAATCCAACTAGAGGAGGCAAAAGGTTTTATATTATCTTTATAGATGAATATTTAAGATTCACTAAAGTTTACCTCTTAAAACATAAAGATGAAGCAGAAGAGAAATTTTTTATCTTTAAGGCTATGGCAGAAAACCAAACTAATAAAAAGATTAAAAGACTTCGCTTTGATAGAGGTGGAGAATATACATCTAATACTTTTAACAAAAACTGTGAAAAGTTGGGAATAATTCATGAAATTACTCCACCATATTCACCTGAATCAAATAGGGTAGCTGAAAGGAAAAATAGAACTCTAAAAATCATGATAAATGCTATGCTTATAAGTTTGAGGGCACCTAGCAACTTGTGGGGGAAGTAGTTTTGTCTGCATATCATTTGCAAAATAGGATTCCTTTCAAGAAAACTAGAAAAACTCCCTATGAGCTATGGGTAAATCATGCACCTAACCTTTCATACCTAAAAGTGTGAGGGTGTCTTGCTAAGGTAATGCTTCCAAAACCCAAGAAAAGAAAAATAGGGTCTAAAACTTTTGATTGCCTTTTTATTGGTTATGCTTATAGCAATGCTGCTTATAGATTTCTTGTGCTCAAAAGTGATGTGTTAAAAACAAACATAATTTTTGAAACTAAAAACACTATATTTTTTGAACATGTGTTTCCTCTTAAAGTCTCAATAGAAAAACCTATAACAAACACCCATTCTGAAATGTCAAATGAAAATCAAAATGTTTTGGAACAAAAACCTAGAAGTAAAAGGGAAAGAAAGGCGACCAATCTAGGAGATGACTTCTTTACGTTTTTGTTGGGTGATGATTTTTTAACCTTTAAAGAGGCTATAACTTCACCTTATGCACCTTTTTGGAAGGAAGCTATTAATAGTGAAATTGAATCTATAATGGCTAATCATACTTGGGAATTAGTCGATTTTCTCCCGGGGCTAAACCCATTGAATGTAAAAGAATTTTTTTAAAAAAATTAAAACCTGATGGGTCTATAGATAAATTCAAAGCTCGTTTGGTTGCAAAGAGTTTTTCTCAAAAGAAAGACATGAACTATTTTGACACTTACGCACTTGTGAATAGAATTTCTTCTATAAGGGTCTTAATTTCTTTAGCATCCATACATAATCTTATAATTCACCAAATGGATGTGAAAACAGCCTTCTGAAATGGTGATCTAGAAGAAGAAATTTACATGAAACAACTAGAAGGTTGTATTGTTCTAGATAAAAAACAAAATGTGTGTAAACTAGTTAAATCATTATATGGCTTAAAACAAGCACCTATACAATGGAATGAGAAATTTGATTTTGTGTTGATTTCTAACAGATTCATTGTTAATGATGCTGATAGATGTATATATCTTAAATCCTTTGATATCCATGTTGTTATAATTTGTCTTTATGTAGATGACATGCTTATATTTGGAACATCTTTAGACATTATAAATAAAACCAAATGCGTATTGTCATCTAAGTTTGACATGAAAGACATGGGCAAGGCTAACGCAATTCTTGATATTAAAATATCAAAGATTAATAATAGCCTAATGCTCTCACAAGCACGGTACACCGAGAAAATACTCAAGAAATTTGGGCATTTTGATTTTAAACCTGTGTGTACTCCATATGATTATAGCATATATCTTCGTAAGAATAACGGAACTTCTGTGTCACAACCTGAATATGCACTAATTATTGGTAGCTTGATGTACTTAATGAACTGCACTAAACCTGATATCATTTATGCTATTAATAGACTCATCAAGTACACACAAAATCCGAGTGAAGATCACTGGAATGCCATTTCTAGAGTAATGAAGTACCTGAGAGGTACTATGGATTTTGGTTTGAGATTTTGTGGATTTTCTACTGTACTTGAAGGGAATAGCGATGCTAACTAGATCTCTCAACCAGATGAGACAAAATCTACAAGTGAATATATATTCATTCTTGGTGGGGGTGCGGTTTCTTGGAAATCTTCCAAGCAAACCTGCACTGCTCGGTCTACTATGGAATCTGAGTTTATCGCCTTGGAAAAGGCCAGATCTGAGGTTGAGTGGCATAAAAACCTCTTAGTAGATATACTTTTGTGGGTGAGACTAGCTCTGTCTGTGTCTCTACACTATAAAAGCCAGGCCGTATTAGCCAGGGAAAGGAATAAGACCTACAACGAAAAATGTAGGCACATACACCTATAACATAATATTGTAAGGCAATTGCTGGGCGATGGGGTCATATCGCTAAACTTTATGAGGTCAGAGAGGAACTTAGTCGACCCTCTAACAAAACCACTAAGCAAAAAGCTAGTGAGTCAAAACATCGAGGGGGATGGGATTGATATACACATTAGAGGTCAACTACAATGGTAACCCAACCTATATGATTGGAAACTCCATGAATTAGGTTCATATAGGTAACAACAAGTTGCTGGTTGACTTGAAAATGCACACTTCTTTTACATGTCCATCCTTATGGTGTACGAAGTGCAATACTACAATATGTAAGGATGAGCAATGGCTCTTAATAAATTCATAGGCCAAGATTGGGTGGCGTACATGTTGTAGTGTATGCTTGATGAATTTACCTATATGAGTGTATAAGTGGGGCCACTTCCTATGAGAAAAACTCTCTAGAGCACTCATAAAAATCCAAATAAGGGCGCATGGCCTATTCACGCCAACTCGTGATGAACGGCTCTTGTAAGAGAATGTATTGTGTGTCAATCAGATCAACTGTAAATTTGGCTGAATATTTTAGTTTCCTTTTTAGTGTAGATATGATTGCTGTAAATCTGTAATTAGCCATGTAATCAGCC
>JAULJZ010133960.1:0-10823 GCA_032270985.1 Heliamphora pulchella | reverse complement strand
ATCCATTCTTGTGAAATAAAATATATTTGTGTTTTCAAATATATTTGTGAAATAAAATCATTCATTTATTGTTTTGTATTTTTACTTTTCAAATTGTGAAATAAAATATACTTGTGCGTTAATTTTCTAATAAGAGGCTATACTTGAAAATAAACTTGTGAATTAAAATCTAAACTTACGGTTTAGATCCTCAAAAAAAGAAGTTTTGAATCTTGCTTATAAGTGAATTAAAATCTACACTTGTGTTAATATTTGAACAAGATTTTTTTTAAATATCCAATTCACCCCCACTTGAGATTACACGCTTACTATCACCCCTTATTTTTGTGTTTTAATCAAATTCTGACTGTCCCGTTCAGTCCGGACGGTATCTATTCCGTCCGGATGCTTTTCGTTCTGCCCTGATTCCGTCCGGACGCCCTAATTTTTGTCCAGACGAAATTCATTCTGGTCAATTTCCATCCGGACGAAATTTTGTAAAATCACAACTATTGTGTTATTCCAATTTCAAACGAGCATAACTTCTTCATCCAAACTCCGAATAAGGTCATTCTTTTGTCCAAATTGAAACCTCAGAAGTCTTATTTTCAATGATTCTAACCTCATATCAAAAAAAAATTGTACAAAATGTTATAACAAAAATAGTGAAGGCATATCAATTTTCATCACACATTTTTCATATATTTTTTCCCGAACTTCTTTTGAAACATTATTTTCTTCACCGTTGACCATTTTTACCAAATTTCTTAAACTTTAAGCTATTATCACTCATGGTGCCAGGTCTTTGGGTCCTAAGAGGTAATCGGAACAACGTTGTTTTGGTTATTTGGCTTCCGCTTTGAAATTATTGATCTTTGACAGATTTTGATCCATTTTAGCTAATTTTTTCACTATCTTGCTTCTTCTTATGCTAACATTGAAATATTACTAAAACATATTAGTGAACACATAATTGAGACTTAACAAAGTATACTTTTTAGAATTTGGTCAACATTTTTACGTACCGATCAAAGTGTTGGCTAGTGAGACAGGTAACAGTTTGTAGGAAGGGCTAATTTCGTGAAGTTGACCATCAATTGGTGGTTGTAGATGGAGATGATGGGAGTGGGTTGGAGGGGTAGATGGATGTGAAGGCCAATAGATAAAAATGGTGGCCGAATGTGGTAGCAATAATCTTGCTTGCCAATGGTGGGTGGAGGTAGCAATCGATGGGAGGGAGGTGATGGTGGCGCGTGAGAGGTGATTCGTGGAGGTGGAGTTCGATGGAAATAGGTGGTGGCCAAAAATAGTGGCCAAAAGTGATTGTTGAAAGTGTTTAATTGCCATTTCTCGTAAGTAGGATGATCGGAGATAATCGAAGAGAGAAAATAAATTAAAATTAAAAAAATATTTATAAACTAAGTAAAAACGTACATTTTTTGTTTATAAAAATTAGTACATTTTAAAATATATTCATATTTTTTAAAAATAATTATCAAACATATTTTTATTTACGAATTATTAATTTTTAAAAATAAAATAAAAAATTATAAATATTATCAAACAAGGCTTGTATGTTACAATTCATATTTTATTTTGTACTTCCATAAGTTGTAAGGCTCACATCAAATATTGTTATAGGACTTGCACTTATGTGAGTATAAAGTCAAAAGGTCATGTTAATTATTCACAACATTTGGAGTTGTGAACACTAAAGTTTGATAAAAGACAACAATTACTTTTTAATACGTAGAAGTCAAATTAAAAAATAAGATGAGGGAGGTCATATATTGGACGGGGACAACTGGAGTCCATGTGAAATGTCGTACAGCATCACCATGCCATCTGGCCATCATTCTCCACCTCGGAGTGGATGCTCTTGCTCGACTAGTCCTGGCCGAGCTCTAAAGGAAGGAGGCTAAGCCCGAGCTTGAGGGATGGAAGCTATGGCCAAGTTCTTGAGGTAGGAAGCTCGGTAGACGTAGGCAGAGAAACACGTGTCCACATGCCTTATCAACCGAGCTCAAGGCCATACGTGTGGTTATTTGGGCCTATGATACACATACCTAGGGCTAACATCCCTGATAAGATGTCAGTGGCAGTTGAACCTTGGAGCCTGAATGTCATGAGAGGTTGACCAACCCCAAACAGGGCCTGGGGGCGAAGAGACAGTCTGATATGACAAAAGGAACGTGTAAAGAGACATGAAAGGATGATGGTGGTGACAAGTCACTATCAGAAAAACAACTATATTCAAATCAGAGAAAGAACAACCCGACCTGCTCAGGTTGGGTCGGAATCTCATAGCGAATCAAGTATATTTTTCCTATAAATAGCCAACAAACAAGAAGGCAAAAGTATGTACTTTAACTATAGCACAAAATCTGCCAAATTATTCTCTCAGTTTTCTCTATCTAAAACATTGCTCTAATCTAATCATTGGAGGGCCCACCGGTAAAAGCCACTGGCGGGTATCTCACTATTTTCTTGTGTAGGCACACGTGAACAACACTTCGAATCGACTGGCTAGCGTGTACAAGACCCTTAGATTCCAATATTTAACCCTTTACATAAGAGATCATATTATTCACCATCCATCAAACAGTTTTAGCATTTTTTAAAATAAAATATAAAGTAAAATATAAAGTATATCTAATACCATTGGATCTGAAATGATTGAGCCTAGCTCCTCTTCAATTATCTAATTAGAATTAGAGAAGTTTCTATTTCTTTCTTATAATGATCAAGTTGAGTTCATCTAAATGATTTCAACCATTCATATTGTAGTTCCGATCACATATTCTTTAAAGGGTAAATTGGGAATCGGTCCTATTTTAAGAAGGGGATTGATTATAAGTTTTTTTCAAAAATCGTGTATTCTATAAAAAAAATTTAAAATATCTAGAAAAAATAGACCTTATATCCCTTTTGTGTTTAATTGACTTTATAATTAAAATAGAAAGATTTGCAAAAAATTTGTTTCACTAAATGGCAGTTACCAATATTCACAGAATCGTATCCCATGCTGATTGTATTTTGCAAAAAATCTATTTTATTAAATAGCAAAGTTTGGTCACTTTGTTTTTTGTAATAATATTTTACTTATTCTATTTTATGTTATTTTTCGTTATCTTTGGTAAAATTTGCAAAAAATGATACATGTTAATTAAGTAAAATCTTTATTTTTTGTAACATGAAATAATATATATTAATAATATTTTAGTTAATTCATTTTATGTACTTTTTCATCATCTTTGCTAAAATTGTAAAAAATGATATACATTAGTTGAATAACCGTTTTATTTTTATAACAAAAAATAATACACATGTTACAATATCAATCTTAAAAATAATACACATAGAATAATGTCCTAAAATGTTATAAGAAAATGTTCTTCTTTCATGTTTATTATTTTAGGAACTTTTAATATGTATCATTTTAAAAATTGATATTATTTCAGACATTGTTTTATGTGTATCATTTCTGAAAATGTTATTATTTCATGTGTCATTTTCGAAAATGAGTCAAATTCATGTGTATTATTTAATAAAATCTTAATTGTTTTATTTTTTGCATTTTAATATGTATGCAGCGAAATGAAGTGGTTAAGTGATAGATGACAAAAAACGACAAAAAATAGGTCAACAAAATATTATTGTGAATGCTTCTATGTATTCAGAATATACATAAAGTTAAAAAATGATCAAATTCTGGTAATCGTGTAGCAAAAATTAAGGAAACAAATTTTTTGAAATATTAAATATGATATAAATCATTTTATATACATCGTCATTCCATTACTAACAATCAAGGATATAAAAGTAAAAAATTCTCTAAAAAATTTTAAATAAGACTTAATAAAATATATAACTTTTGAAGATAACTTCTCCATAAACAACTTTCTAAAACAAAACTTATATTTAATTTATGCTATTTAAAAAACATAAACATGTTTTTGAATTAACGGAGATAGTTTTGTTTTTTAATATTAAGTTGATCCGACTATGTGATTACTCATCTTCGATCAACTTAAATTTTTTTTATATAAATATACTTTTTTTAACATATATAAATATACTTTTACAATGTTCTTTGGTCAACTTTATTCCTCTCTTATTGTGTTTAAGTTGGCTCACATTAAAAATCGGTTCGAAAATGTCTATAAAGTCATAAATTGTTTGGAATAATGACTATTTAAATTTGATTGGAATAACTTTTTAAAATTTTTGTTAAAATTCAAATATATATTTTTTATTTTTAAACACTAACTAGGGCGAATCCAGTTTCTTGTATTGCAACTAAGATCCATGTTTACTTAGTTATACATTCACATAACACCACACATACCATATAACATATTCAACTATCTAATACAAAAAGGAAATTAGTAGACTAAACAATTAATGTACTAAAAAAATATATAACACTCGTATATTATCTACTACAATTCTTCTTTTTAGTCATGTAAACCAACAACATATTGGATTGCACTACAAATCTTATTACAATACAATCCTGACTTATCAGAAAATCAATACAATTCTGACTTATTAGAAAAATCAATCGAGGCCTACGGTCAAGAGTCGAATTTCATTCTTTTGCTACGTAAGACAGACGACACAAAGCACATTTGTTGTTCTTGTCTCTCTCTTTTTCATCCTCAATTTCCCTTTGAGTAAGAGTGCAGGAATATCTATATGTATGTGTGTGTGTGTGTATATATATATACACGATCAGCGTCCCGAAGTCATCTCTTTCTCAAAACTACGTAGTTATGCCCATTGGTCTTTTGTATCTTGGAAATTCTCCTCAGAATAGCTGCAAAAGCATCCTTATCCTGCACAAAACAACTTCCCCATCTGTTTATTGAAAGAAGAAGACAAGCAATTCCCACCAAATTGTCTTGGCATTAATACACAAAGCAAATCATTCTTCCTGTCTTGCAAGAAAGCATCCTAGAAAGCCATGAGCCAACAATTTAAAGAACACCTTCATCTCACGCTTCACTATTAGCAATTACCCGTGCTTAAAATCACTTTGAATATAGAAAACCAAGTTCCAATAATTTAAAGAACACACCTTCATCTCATGTTTCACTATTAGATATTAACCGTGCTTAATAGCACTTTCAACATAATTTAATCATAAATTAATTTTAAATAATTAATAATTTTTACATTGTTAAGAATAACAACATAGTAAAAAGTCTTCGGTAATCTCATTGGAAACTTTTAAAATATACAAAATTAATTATATTTTTTAAACAGAATGTACGCACATGTATTAAAGGTTGGATTTCTCAATTAGTAAGAGAGACAGAGGTAGAAGTGTCTGGTTTTGCTTGGGTTGATTTTTTGAGAGAGAGAGAGAGAGAGAGAGAGAGAGAGATCAAAAGCCAGAGAGAGAGTGAGGAAGATTTGGGCTTTGGGAAGAAAGGTAGTGAGAGAGAAAAAATGAGTTTGGAAGAGAGGGAGAGGAAATGTAGTGTGAGAGAAAATGTGTTTGTTTTAATCTAAGTCATTGATAGCATGCATGTCAAGCTCTCTCTACCATTAGATTGCCACATAGATGTCAACATCATTGATGTAGGGCTGAATTCATAGACGAACCCAAGGAGGGGCGGACGGGGGCGACCGCCTCCCCGAGATTTTGAAAAATATCATTATTATGATAGTATTAGTTTAAAATATTTCATAATTATATAGGTTCGTCCCTCTAAGATTTTTTTTAAAATTTAATACATGTCCTTCTAAAAACTTATAAGAACAATTCGTCCCTCCTAAACTAAAATCCTGCATCGTCCTTGGCTGAATTGTATTATAGATTATCTCTACCTGAGGCGAATCACAATCCAAGCACATTATTGTTCTTATAAGAAAAAAAAATTGAAGACAAAACCAAGTTCGTTCAAATAAATGGACCAAATAAAACATAAGAGGGCATACCTCTTTGCATTTTAATCTTGATTTAAATTTAACAACAAGATCCTGAGTGGTCACAGGAGTCTTTTGCAATAGAACAACCAGTATTTCATCTTCTGTGACAGGTCCAGCAGATGATGCTGATGCAGTTTTTGGAGATGATAAAGGTGCACCTTTTGCAGGTACATTATTTTCTGGAATAGGAACAGTACTTTCATCTTTTGATGATTTCACCTCCTGTTCCAAAATAATTACAAGTTAGCGGGGATCTAGAATAAGCTCTGAAATATCCAGGAAGCTCATGCTCTAATGGAGAAGTGGCACTTAATATCAAGACAAGCTGCTTCATATAAGGCAACAACATACATTGTCTGTCTTCACTTTTTTGGGAGGTGCACCATTACTGGCTTTTGCATCATCGCCATTTATGTTTCTCTTTCCATTGGCTGATTTAGAAGTGGTTGGAGTTCCCTGAGCAGAACCCAAAGAAGCGGATTTTAAAGGACTGTTATCTACAGGTTCTTCTTTTGGAGTATCTTTCTGTTTAGGAACCAGCACAGGTGAAGAGCCAAGATCATCCTCCCTCTGGAAACCAAACAAAGCACCTATAATTGTTGACATGAAAAAGTTGCAAGTATATCTCTTCTCTATCTCTACGATATAAAAAAGCGGGCAGCGACCAAACCTTTTATCCTCCTATCTACCATTGTTAAATTTACTTAAACGCTCCCATTTACATTACAAAATTACTAAATTACCTTGACGCATGTGACCTAGCATAGAGTGATTGTTTCCCAAACACCTTCTATGCAAATTATAGTTTTGTACATTTAACCCATGTGATGCACACTTTTTGATGTCTATTGAATTTAGTATAAAAACAATCAATTATATGCAGATAATTTTTAATACCTGCATTATAGATAGGAGATCTAAGGTATTGATTTTCAAAACACTTGTAATATTAGTCATGAAAGATATTAATAGTAATTAATTGTGATTAATTATTACGTATATTTTTATTTTTAACTTTTGTAGCGTGATACGATTGCAACGTAACATCTGCTATCAAAAAATTACAACTGATTAAAATTAACTACATATTAATAACTGCTACTATATATCAATAACAACTGTTTTAGCCCGTGCCAGACATTAGTATAAAAAAAAGATTGTGGGAAGCTCCCAAAATAGATTAAGGCACTGAAACAGAGTGCGCACATATGAGAAAGCATCACACATTCTCTCAAGTATGCAGTATTTACTAAAAGAAAACTAAAAAAAGGCAAAAAACCGTAGGATTGAGCCTGGAGGGGGGGGGTGGTTGAATAGGCCAATAAAAATTAATTTTTCTTTTTAAACAAAAGTTTTGCTCTTTTAATAACCAGGGAGAGAACTAACAACAAATACACAACTTGTACAAGAGATTTAACGTGAAAATCCTAGTGTATACCTCAGGATAAAAACCACGGTACCAACACACAAAAATTCACTATGAATCAACAAAAGTACAAGAAACACAACGAGAAAGGATTTACAACTATTACCCCAATGTAGACCTAACTCCGCTTCTTGACTTAACTCCTCGAATACCTTCTTGATTTCATAGCAACCACGAGATTAACAACTTGATTTCCGTTTGCAAACAGCTCCGAGTTAACCCGGCTAAGTGTGTAAATGATGACAATGTGAGTGTATATGGAAAAATGTGATTTTATGGAAAATGTACAACCTAAGGTGTTTGAAACACTTTTAAATGCACTTAAATACACTAAGGTTGCTACAAAAAGGAGTAAAAATGGAGGAGTAAATGCTATGAACTTAGAGAGAGATGAGAGCCTCCTTAAATGTTCAGAAAATACTCATTAAACCTAATGGACGAAACTGTTATAGCTTATTTACTAAAGAGGGCTCAAACAGGATTGGTTGATGAACTGAGTCTGGGCGCTCAAGCGTTAAGCGAGCGCTCTGCGAGCGCATTGACTCATCGTCCAAAAGGGCTCAAGCGTCATGCAAGCACTTTCGAGCGCTCTGATGAAGAGCTTGAGCGCATAGCGAGCGCTATTCTCTGAAAAACAAGAGGCACCAGGGGCGCTTAAGCGCCCTACGAGTGCTATACGAGCGCTCAACACAGGAAAAGGGAAGCCAAAGGGCGTTCAAGCGTCAAGCGAGCACTGAGCGAGCGTTGTTCTCTAGAAGAAAGGCGCTCAAGCGCTCAACGAGCGCTGAGGGGCGATCAAGCGCTCTGCGAGCGCTCTTCGAGCGCCAAGAGGCCCAAGCCCTATGCAAGCCTAACTCTGCATGCATGCACATGCAAAAGGGTTTTATGCAAGAAACACTTTAAACATGCAATGTGATTGTGCACAAGTGAGGTCATATACCTATTGGGGTTGCCGAATGAAGTCTTGCATGTCAACCGGTGAGGAGTACTGAGATGAGAACAACGGAGACACTAGACATACTCCCAACCACAAACAAAGAGAAACAAGTGTACAGACTCTGGCGGTTTTGTCAAAGACCAGAAATAGCCAACTATACTAACAAAAATGATCTTGTATCCAATCTTCATTTACTCTTTCTAAAAGTCATAATTTTCTTACTTTGTTAGCACAACATTTAAAAATAGTTATGGTAGCCGCTACATAGTTACTTACATCATCATCGTCCTCCTCCTCCTCTGCATCCGAATCATTCAAACCACCAGTTCGCCTAAGCAACTTCTTCAACTCTTTTCCAGATTTGCTTAGTCCTCCCTCCTCTTCATTTGTTTCATCCTCATCCTCTTCATCCTGCAGGGAAATCACCTTAAATCAAATGGCACTTTCCAAGTCCAAGAATCACAGCTATAGCTATCCAAACAGATTTAGAATACAGTGATACAAGTTCACAAACACTAGCACCAGGGACAATGATGTTAAGGCAGACAAAAACTTTGCAAGTGATCTATTAACAAGATTGACCTCACTAATAAAACAACTGTGAGCAAATAAAACATACACACCATATCAAGAGTATTACAAGAGTGAGAGAAGCCACAAAATCTCATTTCTATTTAGCCAAAGCAGCCAATAGTAAATAATAAAGTATTTCTGTTTTGAATTTCAATGGAAAAGAGCAACAATTACATCGTAACACTTAGAAGTAAAAATAAAAATCCTTACTGATATGAGATCATATTATCCACCACCCATCAGGCGGTTATAATATTTTCCAAAGTAAAATATGAGGTAAAATATAAAGTATATCTAATACCATTGAATTTGAAATACTGGAGTCTAGCTTCTCTACAATGCTCTAAGAATTGGAAGGGCCTCCATTTCTCTTTTACAGTGATCAAGTTAGGTCCAGTGATCGAGGTCTACAGCCACTAGCACCAGGAACAATGATGTTAATGCAGACAAAAATTGTGCTAGTGATCTATTAACAAGATTGACCTCACTAATAAAACAACTATGAGCAAAGGAAATATACACACCATATTAAGAGTATTACGAGAGTGAGAGAAGCCACAAATTCTCATTTGTACTCAGCAAAGCTGCCAGTAGTATCACCTGCTAAAAAAACTAGGCCACAAGGGGCCTCTCAGTGATAGAAGACACTGTAAAAGAGTTTGATCTCGTCTAATCTATTAAATTTCAACAGTAGGTTTACATCATAGGAGTTATCATAGAATTTACTTGGCTGAGAACAGTGGTGTATTTTTTTATTTTTTTTTGGGAGGGGGGGAACGGGAGGGGGTGGCATTTATGAAGTTTCACATTTTCTTTACCAAAAACACCTATCCTTGGGAGATAAGGCTTCATATCTCAAACTTTATAAGGCCCTTCCATCATTTGTATTTAGAGAAGGTAGAGAGAAGTGAGAGAATTATAAACCGATTAGGGCCTGTTGTAAGACAAAGCCACGAAGCAATTGGTTTGGGCCCCAAATTTCAATTAGAAAATAGGGGCCCGCTTATGTATAGCTTTTACGCTTAGATAAAAAAAAATATTATCAAGCTTTTGATTAAATGGTGGGTTTCAATTATTTTAATTTTTATTTTATCAAAACGCAATAGAACCAGTCCTTAACACCAAGCATAAGAACAAAGTTCTGTAAGTTATTGGTTGGTTCTAGTAATTGATTTTAAGTTCATCAAGCTTATCATTTAGATCTAACTCTTAATACTAACTAAAAAAAAGTTATTTTTATTAGACCGCAAAGTAATGAATTTTTTTATCATATATGTATGGATTGTTTATAAAAAATTGTTGTCTATGACAGTTACATTGTCTCTAAAAATTAGAACATTGCATAATTAAAATTGATCAAAAGAAAAACTTTTGATGATATATGTATTATAGTTTTAGATTTTGTTTGTTACTTTCTCTTATTACAAATTAAATTTCATTATAATATGAAGCAACAAGATTAAACTTTATCTTGTTAAGAAAAAATTATTATGACTTTTTAAAGTTCATTTTTTTAAATATTTATTTATTAATTTGTATAACCCAAAAGGCATAGGGCTGGCCCTGTAAATCATATATGCTCTCAATAACCCCAGGAGCACTCAGAGAAGAAGAGGCATAAGCAGCCAGCTGAAATAAGTAACCTCACCCATTTACAAAGCCATTTACAAATCTCAAGAGCTATCTAGTTGGAAACTCTTAAAACTTCCCAAGGATTAATTTTAAATGCAACATTCTGATAGAAGTCCCAGTGATATTCCAATGCCATGGAATAGTACAATCAGTATGAACCATCCCGACCCTATAGTTTGAGAGGTCTACCAAGTGTCATAACAAACTGAAACAGATGCCATTTGGAATCCCCCAACCAAAGGAAGAAAAAAAAAGTTGTGCTTTTTTGGGGATTCAAACCTAGACCTACAATAAGTGAGAATGCTACCAATCCATTAAGACATTTATGGAATTCTTATT
>JAULJZ010133949.1:0-10823 GCA_032270985.1 Heliamphora pulchella | reverse complement strand
TTCATTATTTTGATTCATTAGAGGGTGCGATCTTATATGGGTCTATATTCCCGGTGAGTTGGATAGCGATATTATTTTTTTGATAAATATTAATTATTGATGGAATCCATGTCCCGAATAATCGGGATTGATGATACCCCCTTAAGGATGCTTATAAGTTTTGACTAGGCCAAATCCTACAGGTGGATTTGATTATCCGGCGGTCAAATAAGTTAAGCAGAAGGGTTTAAAGAATATGAAAATGCTGATTAAATTAAATTATTAGTAATTAAATTTAATTGGCGGGTATCGAAAATCTTAACGTTGAGAGAAATGGTAAGCATTTAATAACAGGAGCTCAATGCAAGAAGATCTTGAGATTATGGGTCAGAGTGTAATTATAGTTATTTAGTGGTGTGAACTGTAATTCAGTGTTTTATGGAAATTGCAGAAACTACTGCGTCTTTCCATAATTACAGAAACTGCCCGTAGGTATTTGTGTTCCACTGGAAATCTTACTCATAATTACTCTCCAGGTCCCTGCTGTAGCCCTATATATACGTGGGTAGGCTGAACCAGTTTGAGATTAATTTTTCATAATCATTATTAAGATATTATTTTTGTCTCTCAAAATTTAAATATATTGGGGTTCTGCCAGTACGAGTTATCGGAAGATCGTAACCCACACTACGTTCGAGGACTGCGTAAGGGAATACGGTAGAAGATCTGACAGGAGTTTCAACTCGAAATCAAGTCGTAGTTGAAGATTAGATCTACAAGAGGTATTCTTCTAAATTAACTTTGGTTGTACGGATTTATTTTTGATCGTTCGACGTCAAAATTTTTATCTGGAGCTCGTTTCGGCGTTTGCCCGTCTAGTTAATTTTTTACCAATTAATCGTTTTCAAAAACAATGATTTTGGTAGTATTACCTCCAATACTAACACCTTTTTCGATTCGTACCTTAACCCCCAAACCCTCTTTCTCTGGTTAACGTTTTAAAGATCAGTAAGCCATTTTTTGTTTTTTTGAATTTTTCTCAAAAACTAAGTGGCGACTCAATTTTCAACAAAAAGGGTTTTCAAAAATTTGATTTTCAAAATGTTAAAAGATTTTTCAAATATCTTTGAATTCTCTTATTTTTGAAACATTTTCAAAATCCCATAATTTTGGCGCCACAGTTGTCACTTGCTGAGGATGAAGTGTTGGAAAGATTTTAGCTGAATAAAACTTTTTCAGCTAAAATTAAGCAGAAAAGTATCTAAGATATTCGGAAAGATATTTCGACACAAACGGTTACTATTGTATAAGACTTACTTAATTTTTTAGAGTTAAGATTTTATTTTAAAATTAATTTTGTAGAATATAAAAATATTAAAACTATTCAAAACTACTGCATTTATACTAGAAAAAGTCCCAATGCAGTATAAAAGTGCATGTTCCTAATGTAAATTTTGAAGATGTCAAAAGTACAATAGGAAGCTTCCTAAAAAGACACTAGAAGATTGTGTTGGGGAAAAATAAATGTATAAAATTCTTGCAACTAAAAAAAAGTAGAAAAGTATTTAAAATATCTATGAAGATATTTTGGCACAAAAGAAGATTAATATATAGGATTGACCTATTTTTTTAAATTTTGATTTGAAAGATGATACGTGGAAATTAATTATATTAATTCTGTACAAAACTGCTAAATTTATACAGAAAAGTCCTCAAGAAAGTACAAGTCTTGCTTGGTTCCAAGACAAACCTTAGGGTTAGGTTTTAACCAAGATCGAGTTTTGTGGGCCCGTTGTGGTTTATTGTTGGAGAAATTAGTGGGTCTCATGGTGGTTAATTTGACTTGGGTTAGTTTAGCTTACTTTGGTTACTCATTGGTTTGATTTTGGCACACTTCCCAAGGTGGTTGTTGGAAGACTAATATTTATTTATATAATTAATTTTTATTTAATTCTTTTATATAATTATGGAATCTCTACACATGGAAGACTAATATTTATTTATATAATTAATTCTCATTTAATTCTTTTGAATAATTATGAAATCTCTACACACAATATAGATTTCAAATTATATTTTAATTAATTATATGAGGCCTACTATGTGATCAAAATCTCTATACATATAAATATATGAATAAACATTTAAAATGGGAATAATATTTTTGGGCCAAAAGAATTAATATTTTGGGCTCAACATTTAAAGTTTGTTGGGCTTGATCCATGAATTTTCTTAAAAATTCATCGGCTTAATTAAAAGATTTGAGCCATTATTGTAGTTGGGCCTTTAATCCTACTTGGACTTTTATTTGTGTTTTGGGTCTTTTGTGTATTTGGGTTTTGTTGTATTTTGGTCTCATTAAATACTTCGAACATATGTTAAGCTTGGGCCTCATTAATACATGGGCCTTAATTATGCTTTGATCTAGTTTGAATATTTAGCTTTTATTTTACTTCTAAGATTTGGGTTTTTACTTGTCTTGGGCCTTTTGTTGGAATTGGGTCTAGATTACTTTTGGGGCTAATTAAATATTTTGGGCCTTGATTGTTATTTGGGCCGGATAAATCTTTGGGCTTTCGTTTCAACTTGGGCCTTGTTTATTACATGGCATCATTTGAGTCTTGGGCCTTGTTTAATATTGGGCTTGTAAAAAAAATTAGAGTTTGGGCTTGATAAAATATTATCTTGGGCCTTTAATTAATTTTAGATTTTGAATGGACTTTGGGATTTTTATTAATATTGGGCCTCACTTGATTTTGAGCCTCATGGAAAACTTAGTCCTTTTATTTAATTGTGGGCTAATTGGGCCATATGAAAATACTTGGGCTTTTATTTGATTATGGGCCATTTGGTAAGTTGGGCTTTATTTAATCCATAGGGCTTATGAGGATTTGGGCCAGATGGACACTTGGGTTTTATTTAAGTTGGGCCATTTTATGTTTGGGCCTTTCCTAAATTTGGGTTATCCTTTATTTGAATATTTATTTAGCATGGCCTTTTCTTATTTGGGCCTTTTTTTTATTTTGGGCCTTTCTCTATGTTGGGTCTTTCATTTTAGTTTTGGGCCTCGCTGGAGTTTTAGTCCTTAACCCCCGTTGAGCCTAGAGTTGGACTTTCCTTTGGTTACCTTTTGGGCCTTAGGTGACCTATTGGACTAATCCCAGATTAATCTTGGGCTTACCCAGAGTTTTTGTTTCAATCTCTAAGAAAACGTAACGATCTATTTTGAGTTGGGGTTTTCGGCGCACGCGTGACTTTGAGAACTACAGTTAGGGTTTCATGAGTTTTCGATTTACGTTGAGAATCCACTATTAGAGTTCTTAATCTTGTGCTAAAAAATAAGGGTTCTTACAAACATAGGCCACTTCCTTCAACTGGCTATTAAGGAAAGCACTTTTCACTTCCATCTGGTACAATTTAAAATTCAAAAAATAAGCCACATCAAGTAGAATACGAATAGACTCTAATCTGGCCACTGATGCAAAGGTCTCGTCAAAGTCTATTTCTTCTACTTGTGTGTAGCCTTGTGCCACTAACCTAACCTTATTCCTTACAATAGTGCTCCGTTCATCAGACTTGTTCTTGAAAATTCACTTAGTACCAATAACATTAACATTTTCAAATCTAGGTACTAACTCCTAAACATCATTCTTAACGAATTGTTCGAGTTTCTCATGCATAGCATTCACCCAACAACCGTCAGTAAATGCCTCTTTCGCATTTTTGGCTCTATAAACGACACATAAAACAAATAACTTACCTGATTTACCTGATTCCGCATTTATCGGCGTGTCATCATCGGTTTTGTTACCTTTCCAATCACCTGGTCAAGAGGGTGATTGAGTTTAACCTGAGATGAGGGTTCCAAAGTTTCTGGCTCCACTAGTGCTGTGACAAAATCTATACTTCAGTTCACAATCTATTTAGGTGAGTTGGGATGTGCCGGTTCTTCAAGAATCTGTGAGTCTGGCTGGTCTACTTCAGGTATTAGTATCTCTTCAGATTTTTCTGTATCATCAACAACTATATTAATAGATTCCATAATAGTAGAAGTGTGCAAATTATAAACTCTATATGCTCTACTATTAATGGAATAGCCAAGAAATATCCTGTCATCACTTCTAGAGTCAAATTTACCCAATTGTTCACGATCTTTTAAAATGTAACATTTGCTTTCAAAAGTTTTGAAATATTTTACATTTAGCTTTATACCTTTTCACAACTCATATGTAGTCTGTTTGGTGCCTAGTCGTAAGTACATCTGATTAATCACATAGTAAGCGGTGTTTACGGTCTCGGCCTAAAATATGAAAGGACGTTTTTATCGTGAAGCATGACTCGTGCCATCTCCTGTACCACTCGATTTTTTCGTTCTACAACACCATTCTGTTGTGGTGTTTTTGGTGCGGAGAACTCATGCTGGATCCCCAGTTCGTCACGAAAGTTTGAGAATTCTGAGTTCTTGAATTCTCTACCATGATCTGATTTGATCTTTGTGATGTGTAGATTCTTTCTTCATGTTCATTATTCAACTTTAGACATAGGGATTTAAATATAACGAAAGTGTCAGATTTTTATTTCAAAAAATTCACTCAAGTAAACTTTGAAAAATCATCCACAATAAGAAAGATATATTTCTTATCACCTATACTCTCTGTTCTAGTAGGACCCATAAGATTCATGTAAAGAAGCTGAAGAGGATATTGGGTAGCAAGCTAATTTATTTTCTTGTGGGGGACTTTGATTTGTTTACTCAGTTGACATGGTTCACACCACTTTTGATGAACTAGACAGTTTTGGAATGCCATTAACTAATTCAAGATTAGCTAGTTTGGATAAGTCCTTATAGTTAATGTGACCCAAACGATGATGCCACAATTCAGCTTCATTTGTTTTTGCAGAGTGGCATAATAGATTAGTTTTAGGTAAAATTTCATAGTAGTTATCAGATATCCGAACACCATGAATTATAGTTTTTTCCTTTTTATCCAAAATCAAACATTCAATTTTAGTAAAATTCATTTCATGGTGGGTATCACACATTTGACTAATGGTAAGTAAGTTTGCTTTCAAACCATCTACTAGAAGGATATTGTTTAATTTGGGAAGCCCCAGAGAGTTGATGGATCCTCTCCTAATAATCTTGGAAGAGTTTCCATCCCCAAATGTGACAAGTCTTCCATTATATGGATCGAGACTAGAGAATAGAGACTTATCGCTAGACATATGACGGGAATAACCACTGTCTAAGTACCACATAAAAGAATTTTGAGCTTTCAAAGCTGTATGAACTGCATAACCTGTCCAATTAGACTTACAAACCCAAACAGCACGAGTTTTTAGAAAAGGTTTGACGTGAGTACTAGGTTCCTAACCAAAATAGAGTCTCTGCCAGTTGTCCGCTCGAGCTGTCATAGGGTCTGCTTGAGCGCTCGACTGCTAGTGAGCTATTTTGCTTCTTTACCAATTGGCTGCTTGAGTGCTCGACTACCAGTGAGCTGGTTTGCCTTTCTGCCAGTTGTCTGCTTGAGTGCAAGTGTTTATTTTTAGTGGAGGAATGGTGCATTAGATATTTATTATTTTTAGAAGAATGTCCTTTTTTCTTTCTAAAATAAGAAAATCTAAGATATCCGAGCACGTTTTTAAGAAAAATGGAGTCGCCACTTAATTTTTGAGAAAAATCAAGAAAAACAAAAAGAAGGCTGCAGGTCTTTTTTTTTAATTTAAAAATGTAACTAGAGAAAAAGAGGGTTTGGAGGCTAAGGTACGAAAAGAAAAGGTGTTAGGCACCTTTTTTGCCCAATCGTGGGGTTGGTCTCTATTTTGTCAATATTGGTTCTTGTTGTAAACTTTGTAAAGATAACATATACAGAACAGGAGGTTAAAGAGAGTTCAACAAAAGCAAGCAAAGAAATAAAATCCTAACTATGATTCTTAGTGTCATGCAACTTGGTTATTATTTCTAGATATGTCACACGTATTGTTTGAGCAAAGCAAAGCGAAAAACATGCGAGTTAGCGATAAAATAAACAAATAAGTACCCAAGGGACATGCAAAATGATTTTTACTACTAATCATGCTATAAACAAACAGTACGTGACAAACAGAAGAGATTAAAACACTCTTTTGAGCTACTAAATATACACAAATTACAGAATCGTGGCAACTAATGTTGCGGTCGTGAGGAAATAAGGAACAAAACTGGTAGCTGTGCCAAACATATGGTAATCACGAGAAATATGATGAAAAATACTCATAGCCGTGACAAACAAAGGTCGCGACTGTGGTTTTTTAAAGGTCCAAAAAAAGGGAAACACATAACAAGGCCCAAATGAGGCTCAAATGTACAGGATAAGCAAGGAAAATGACATGGCCTATTGATTCTAAGTCAAATCCACCACCATTCATCTGATATACAAATGATCACTCAAAACAGAATATACATGATACTAAAAATGATAACAAAATACGATAAACACATTTTTCATGTTACTAGCCTCAACAAACCTTACGGTCATAGTAAAGGTAGGTGATGATCGTGACAATTATAGAAATAAAGATTGCGACTCTCATAGAAAATGCGCGGCCTGCACGATGTGGCTTATAAAACACACGGCCATGACATTGAAAGGTTACGGCCGCTGTATTTTAAATCCACAAAATACATGGGAATGAAGTTGTAGAGAACAGAGACCATGGCCTATTTGGTCTAGGCTAGATCCCCTGTTCACCACCCACCAAGAAAATAAACTGAGGCATAGAAAAGAAACAATGCTAAAATAAATGAACATCAAGGGGTTTTTGAAAGAGTTTTCACATCTTACCTAAAAATAAAGGGCGCGGTCGTGACTATAGAATGTTATGACCGTACTATTTACAGGCGTAAAGATGGCAGCTCTCACAGCCGTTACTGTGAGTTTAACAAATCATACGGCCATTACATTAGAAGGTCCCGATCGTTAGGTTTTAGAACCTTAGAAAACTGTTGGTGTGACCATCATCCTTGGGTGCATTGGGGAGAGCTTCTCTCTCTAGAGAGCTCTCCCCAATGGCATCAATGGTTCTTTGTATTACGGATGCTGCTGGATGCCTTGGGTTTGAGTAGTAGGAAGGTCACCATTTTGCCCATCTAGATCCGATTGGTTCATCCATGAAGATCCATAACGGTATTTTGCTTTTGATGTTATCTTCTTTGTAGACTCCATGTCATTTTTGCAAGTGTTTTGGTTTTGTTTTGAAGGATCCTGGTTATTTGTTTTCGGATCACACCCATGGCAAAGGTGAGGTGAATCTAAGAGTGCTAAGACCTGGGTTTCGTGCGTTTATTTTGATATGTATTCTGTCATTTTTGCTGAAGTTCTGTTTATGGCGGATTTTATTAAGATGAGGTTTTTGCTTCATCTGTTCATCTTGTTTATCTATGCATGAGTATTGCCATCAACGTTCTGGTTTTTGCTGGGGCGAAGGAATTGAGATTTGGATTCCGTGCTTTTAGTTGAAAACCTGGGTTTTGTTGAAGAAGGTTTTCAGTTTTGAAAATGCGATTTATAGAAATTTGAGTTTCGGGCCTTGGCTTACCGTTCCTGGAGTTTTCATAGAAGATGTTTATCGGGTTTATAGTAGATCCGAAACTCTTCAGTATGTTTATCGGGTGGGTTTTTAACCACTTCAGCATGTTTGGCTTAGAGGTCGGCCATGGCTGTTTTTTTTAAGGATGAAGATGGTTGGGAACCCATGCGCCTTCAAGCTGTGTGTGGAGGGTTTTGTTTGTGTAGGTTATGCAATTTTTGATTTATTGGGAAGTGCAAATGGGTGCTTGACCCAGGAACCCGCCTGTAGTCTTAAACCGGTAAAGGTACCGAGATGCGCTCTGCTTGTGGTATTGGAAAACCATGGGCTGGTTTTTTGAAGTTCATGGTCCACTATTGACTTCTTATGGAATATGTGGGCCTTAACAAGCTAAGTGGAAGTTATTTCGGTCCAGCTGACCCACGATTTCCTGTAGTTTTGCAGAGTTGAGACCAACTATCTCACGATTTTTACGTGACCAGCTTGGGAATGTTTTGTTGTGGGTCCCAGTGATGCTTGGATTAGGCAAAAGTTGGTGCAAATTCAAGTGGAAACAAAGCTAAAATTTGAGAATGGTGGGCCCACATTTTTCTAGCGGAGGGATCTACTTTTGAATGTTTAAAGTGACTGTTAGTGGACTCAACTTACTTGTGATTATTGCCCAGGAGTATGTTAATTTACTATATGTTGTAATTAACGGTTAGTGGGATTAAGTGGGCCTACCACTTTGTTTGGTTTTGAATTTATGGGCTCCATTTGGTGGGCTTGTTTATTCAGTGGAATGTTTATAAGTGTAACCCGCGGGGCTTAGTCGATTGAGGTTTCATTTGATCAGATAGGACTAATTGTGATTATGCTGATTTCTTTGTGGCTTCTGTTGATAGAGTTGTTATATGGTATAGGAGGTGCTCATTTCCTTGCTGTTTAGGCTACGTTGGCTAGGGTGTGGAGGTGGGACTGTTGGCGGTTTTGGTTAGGCGTTGGCCTTCTATTTCCGTGCTGAGGTTTTTCTTGAGACTGTCCTATCTCATGCGCCTTAGCTCCGTGGTTGAGAACTAACTTTCTCTGACCTCCTGATCTTCCAGGGTCCTGTATTCTTCTCAGCTATATTGTAGTTTGAGTCAGGGTTTCAAAGGAGTTGTGGGGAGCCATGTACCGCTATTTGTTTTGGCCCTCTTATTGTCTTTCTTTTGTTAGCTCGGTGTCTATCTTTCCCTCCTTCCACACCAGGAGAGCATTCCCATTGCACCCAGGAGAACGTTACTTATTTGTGATGCTGTGTTTACTTTGGCAAGTCTTGGGTTGGGCCATTACTATCGGCTGTTGTTGGTTCCCAATGATGGTTGTCTGGATTAAGAATCTAGCTTTGGTATGATTTTCTGCTATCATCATCTGAGGTGTTCTTGTCTCTATATCTTTTCCCTCCATTAATTGGGGAGTGTGACTATCTCTGTGAGGCTGAGTTCCTTGGTTGGGTCTGTGGTTTTCCTTGGCCTTGTTAGTTCTTTGATCCTATTTGTATTTGTTGCTTGGGCAGAGGTTTGTTTGAGGAGTGGTGGGCCCGGTTTGGTGGTCTCGGGATAAAATGGAAGACCGTGGTATTGGGAGTTTATAACTTATAATTTAAGCATTATAAATTATAATTATAATTTATAATTTTTATAAATTATAATTTATAATTTCGGCTCCCGCACTATTTTTGGTGTTCGTTAAGATTAAATGTTATTTGGATTAAGGTTTTTCCTTGGAGAATTGTGTTCAATCGTGATTAAGTGGTGATTAATCCAGTGATTAATTCGTGTTCTGGGGAGCCATGTACTGCTATGTGTTTTGGCCCTCTTATCGTCTTTCATTTGTGAGCTCGGTGTCTATATTTCTCTCCTTCCACACCAGGAGAGCGTTCCCGTTGCACCCCGAAGTACATTACTTATCTGTGATGCTGTGTTTACTTTGGTAAGTCTCGAGTTGGGCTATTACTATCGGCTGTTGTTGGTTCCCAATGAAGGTTGTTTGGATTAAGGATCTAACTCTGGTATGGTTTTCTGCTATCATCAGCTGAGGTGTTCTTGTCTCTTTCTTTTCCCTCCATTGTTTGGGGAGTGTGACTATCTCTGTGAGGCTGAGTTCCTTGGTTGGGTCTGTAGTTTTCCATAGTCTTGTTAGTTCTTTGATCCTATTTGTTTGGAGTTTTGAGGTGATCCTGTATGCCATTTGTTTGGGCCTACCTTTCGCCCTTCTTACATGTTTGAGGTGTCTACTTATCAGAGATGCTGAGTTTATGTTGACAGGGTTACGATTGGGTTCGCCTGTTACTGTTGGCTGCTGGATTTATCACTTGACTTGGTTTATGCTGTATGTTTGATTTTGATATGATGGGTTCTAGCTCTGGAAGCTGGCTCTATGTTCAGTTGAGATATATTATGATTATGATGATCCTCAAGGGCTTCATTGATAGAGCTGTCATTTGGTCTAGGAGGTGCTCATTTCATCAGCTACCTAGGTTACGTTGGTTAGGGTGTGGAGGTGGGCCCGATGGCGATTTTGGTTAGAGGCTGGCCTTCTGATTTTGTGCTGAGGTTTCCTTATGGCTGGCCCTTCTCATACGCCTTAGCGCCGTGGTTTGAGAACCAGCTTTCTTCGGCCTCCTGAGCCGCCAGGGTTGTGACATCTTCTCAGCTATTTTGCAGTTCTTTTTTGGGCTTTAGAGGAGTTTTGGGGAGCCATGTATTGTCGTGTGTTTAGGCCTTCTTATCGTCTTTTCGTTATGAGTTCAGTGTCTATCTTTCCCTCCTTCCACTCCAGGAGAGTGTTCCCTTCGCACTCAGGAAAATGTTGCTTATCCAGGATGCTGTGCTTACTCTAGTAAGTCATAGGTTCGGCTGCTACATTCAGATGTTGGTGCTTCCCAATGATGGTTGTCTTGATTGAGGTTCTAGCTCGGGTATGGATATTCTGCTCTCATCAATAGTGGTGTTCCTGTCTCTATCCTTTCCCCCCATAGGTTGGGGAGCGTGACTATCTCTATGAGACTAGGCTTACCTTGGTTTGGGCCAATGGGATTTCTTTGTCCTTGTCAGTTTCTTGATTTTAGTTAGGCGTCCTATGACTACTATGTTTGTATTGTCAGTGGGTCCTGCGCATCCATGTGGGTTGTGCTTGGAACGTGTTTTATTAGCTAGTATCCCCCCCGCTTTTAAGCGGGGGTTGGGTCCTTTTGTTTTTTAGGGCATTGGTTGTTATCTGGGGTTGACTTGGTTATAGGGAGCTTTTTCCCT
>JAULJZ010133938.1:0-10824 GCA_032270985.1 Heliamphora pulchella | reverse complement strand
GTAGATATGACCAAATTATTGCTTAATCCAATTGGTTCGCCTCTTTCTTAGTTGTTTTGAAATGAAAACGGAAAAAGTGATCCAAGATATTGACAAAAAAAGGCATCATCAATATTCACATCGGAAGACCCCATTTTTTCGCCGAGTAACGGCCGTAACGGCCCGTTACGAACCGATTTCACCGCTACGTTATCGAAACAACCGTTACGGTAATCATAACGGCTCTTACGGTTGTGAATTTCAGAAGCACCGCTATAGCAGCTATAACGGGATTCGGCACTCACCGAAATCATTACGTAACGGTAAAAGCCGTTTTTCTAAAACCATGAAAGAAATACATTCTAATATTCTAATCCATAAAAGTCTATCCCATCGTACCACAACTTAGGGCATGTGGATAAATCTAAACGATCCGTTCTCGTTCTCGTTCTCGCTCCTGTTCCTCGTGCCAGAACGATCTGTGTTCCAAGTAACATAGGTATACACATAAATATGTGGGTAAATCTGCCTCTTTGCGTGTTGCCACGCGAGGGGCAAGAGTTCGAAGCACATATGCAAGTGCATAATCATAAGAAGATATCTATGTACATATGATATGATTCAAGGTTCAATTTTAGATTGAGAACCTCAGACAAATGCAACTTGTAAACCAAGTACTACCATTTGAAAAATAATACTCTACTTTGTGGGATGCTTATCCTGTGAAAGAAACACATTCTAATATTCTAATCTATAGAAGTCTATCCAATCGTACCGCAACTTAGGGCATGCACATAAATCTGAACAATCCATCCCATTCCCATTCCCGTTCCTCATACCAAAACAATCTGTGTTCCAAGTAACATGGGTATATGCATAAATATGTGGGTAAATCTGTCTATTTGTGTGTTGCCACAAGAGGGGCAAGAGTTTGAAGCATGTATGCAAGTGCATGATCATAAGAAGATATCAATATACGTACGTATGATATGATTCAAGTTTCAATTTGAGAGCCTCAGACAGAGGCAACTTGTAAACCAAGTCATCACCACAGTCATAATATAATGTAAAACATGGCAGTTTTCATCTTAGCGCATGCCAGATCCTTATTTAGCTAAATTGTAGAAACAAACAACATTTGAAGATTTTATGTATCACAGATCTTCCGAAACAAAGAGATTTCATTTTCAATGATGCCCAATGAGAATAAAGAAAGGGTACCTCTTAATATCCTCCACAGCTTGTTTTCGGCGTTGTATCTGAAGTTCTAGTATGTGAATCAGTGTTGCTCTGGCCTGAGGAGGAGGAGGATGGGTGAAAAAAAAGACGACGAGAAAAACAGGGAGAAAGAAGAATTAGAAATTAGATATTAAGCAGGATTCTCCAAAACAGATCAAGAACAAGGGACATCACTTGAATCAACCTGGTGGGGACGCAACGAATTCAGAAGGTGGTGTAAGTTCTTAAATATAAGAGATATCTCTTCTACCCTCCTTGCATATTGCGATGGTCGCTCTACTAGAACATCAGCAAGCTCCAAAATATGTAGCTGAAGTTCTCTGTTGAGAGATCGCAGTTCATTCTTGAAATCTGAGAGATTAGAGAGTTATTAAACAGAAACTTGAGAGATACTATGACCGGTTAATTATTTGAGAACTTCATGCCACTGAATATCTATGATCCACCACAAACTGAGAAATCTGCCTTGCCCTTGAGAGCAAGGGGCTTGGGCAGGACTTGAAGGTAATATGATCACTAAAGGCAAGGCAGGCAAGTTGATAGGTTATTGATGGTATTTCAAGAAAATAATGAGATAAGGCCTCATGCTTCAAAAGATTTACAACAAAAGGCCTCCCAAATATCGCAGCACATTAAACACAAAAACCTCAATTATCTTTTTTTCCCATGCATTAACCTCTCTCCTTACATAAACTTAGAATTTAGGCTGGATTCTCCAACCATAGTCGTCACCCCTCCTAGAACATTTCGTAGTGCAAATGAAATGCCAAAATGTTTAAGAAAAGGACCTTTCAAGAAAGGTTCACCCAGATGATGTTTTTCACTAACTTCAATAATCTAGAAGAAGAACGTATCGGGATGTATTCAACAAAGATTAAAAAGAAATATAGAATTACAAGACTATTTCTGTTTATAGGAATATAAAAAAAAATTTAAAAAGAAAATTTAAAAAAGTTAAACAATATGCTAAAAAGAATTTCAATGATATGGGACAAGACAATGCCCAAGAGGAGAACCACATAATAAAAAAATTCCCATTTTCACGATGTAGCTTTTACAAGAAAAGGTGAAGCAGTGGTAAGCTTACCAATATTCGGCCCTTTGGGATACAACTGACGAACTCCTTGTTCTTCCAAGCTTGGAAGCACATCATCTGTCTACATCCAAAATAAAATAAAATTATTTTTCCTCCAAATCAAGCAAGAAACAGTCTGCCTTTTTGGAGAAGTTATTGGGAAAAATGATTTTGTAAAAGGAAGTGCTCAAATACTAAGAGTCGTTTCAACCAAAAATTCCAAATGGGCTGACGTGGAGGATAGTTATAATTAGATAATAGCCATAAGTAGTTACATAAAATAACAATAAAAAAACAAGATAGTCCTAAAGGCTTTGATAGCAACCAAAGATTGAACAAACTGAGCCAACGTAGAACAATTGCACTATTTCAAATTTGAACTGAGCTCGCACTTTAGCTGGCTATGTGCATCGTATTCCAGAACAAAAATTCTCAGCCCAGCTAGTAATTCTCATATACTAACCATGAGACGTTCAAAGCAATTAATAGGATGGTTATACATGTAAAAGAAAGAAGAGTCAAGATCTCACAGTGTAGTTGGCACCAAAGAGAACATATGTGCCTTCAATAGGAGGAGGTGGCTCCGGAGCTGACTTGGGGTTCTGAATGTAATCCTTGTACAGCTTGTAATATGGTGGTGGAGGAGGGTATGTAGCTGTTGCCGCCATTTTATAACTTTCTCCCAATCAACACCGTAAACCTCATCTAGAAACAATGATGCAAATAGAAGCAAATGAAGCAAAATGAAGAGACCATGAAATGAACAGAAACTCATGCTCATGTTTGTAAAATCATGTATGCCTTTATATGTATCTGCATGTGTAGAGTTTTGCGAGCAAGTGCGAGCAAGCGGGTCGATGGCAGCCTTCCTAATGGAAAGAAAAGGCGAGAGAGGGTTGAGGGAAGGTGCGCACGTGTGTGCACTGATAAGTAGATCCATGTATACTTGAATACGAATGCTATGTATCCAATTACATGAATAAATTGGAAGGGCATTTTCGAATAAAAGCAATGATTAAAATTAATGGCCAATTTCATCCACCTCCCTCAAGGTTAGATAAACGGCACCCAAACCACCCAAGGTTTAGGGAAAAAAATTTTATGATTCTTAATCTTGAAACTAATCGGAGAGATATCCGTCGGGTTGGTTGATTGGATGAACTAACCAATTTACCTGAAGTAAACTAATACAAATACTCCATGGTCCAACTCATGAGCAGATATTCATCAAAACAATCTTCAATTTTTGTTGTTGCAAACTCAACTGCTTTCAACTATAGAAGGCAACCTGTTGACAATGTGAGGGCATTACAGGCAGCAGAAACACATGAAGTTTAAGCTGCAAAGCAGATCCCACTGTTTTATTTGTGCACGCTGAGATTAGACATCTGGGGATTCAATGTTCCCAGTGTCACAGTACTTGTGCATTGTAGTTACTCTGCCAAATCCAGACTCTTGACAAACGATTCCCACCCTCCACATTATGCTATAATAAAAACAAAGCTTATGCATCAATATTCTAATGCAAATAGTAATCAGGATATACCATAGCATATGGTAGCCAAGCATTGTCTGCCTGAATTGAAAATCCAAAGGATCAGATTCATTCATTTCTCCACTGGAAGTGTGTTTGCAATCTTATGGCATGACTGTCAAATCCCTATCTACAAAGGAACGTATAAACCAACTTGGATAGTTGGTTAGAGCAACTACTTCTTCAAGAGAAGTAGCAAATGATTCTAATATAGATGAGAAATGACTCAAAGATTTGCGTTCGGTTTTCAATCCCATCGTACAAGAGATGTATTAATACACCACCACAGGCCAGGTCTGCGACCACCAAAAATCAAGTGTAAGCAAAACCAGCACAGTTTTAATGAGTACTTACAACTTACCAATTCTTTGAACAACCCCAATGCCAGAAATTCGCACTCTAAGTTTGGGTGTATGGAAGGAAAAGAAAAGGTGGAATATAGGAAAATAAAATGACTTGTAAGAAGCTATATTCCTTCCTTATATATGGCTAAGTTTGGAAAATGAATAGGAATTTATTTAGCAGTAAAAAAGTGCATTGTTTGGGATGAATATGGGGGGGGACCATTTTCCATTTATTGGACAAATCCATGACGCAAATATTCCAAACACACCATCAGACTTCTAAATGTTCGGATGGGCTAATTTATTTTGCAGCTACCTATTGGTGTGTTAGATGGACGACTTTCACACATGCTCGTGTTTGTAAATTCATGTATACATCTATATGTATCCGTGTGTGCGGAGTTCTGCATACGAGTGTGAGCAAGCAGATCAATGGCCACGCTACTTCTAATCAATAGAAAAGACAAGAGAGGGTTAAGGGAAGGTGCGCACACGTGTGCACTGATAAGTACATCCATGTATACTTGTATTCAAATGCTATGTATCCAATTACCTGAATAAATTGAAAGGGGCATTTCGAATAAAAGCATCGATTAAATTTATAGTCAATTTCATCCACCTCCTTGAAGGTTAGATAAACGGCCCATAAACCACCCAAGGTTTCAAAAATAAAAACTTATGATTCTTAATGTTGAAACTAATGGGAGAGATACAATCGGGTTGGTTGATTGGATGAACTAACCAATTTACCTGAAGTAAACTAATACAAACACTCTGTGATCCTGTGATCCAAATTATGTGCAAATAATTTTCAAAACAATCTTCAGTTTTTTGTTGTTGCAAATTCAACTGCTTTCTACTATAGAAGGCAACCTGTTAACAATGTGAGGGCATTACAGGCAGCAGAAACACGTGAAGTTTAAGTGCAAAGCAGATCCCACTGTTTTATTTGTGCACATTGAGATTAGACATCTGGGGATTCAATGTTCCCAGTGTCACAGTACTTGTGCATTGTAGTTACTCTGCCAAATCCAGACTCTTGACAAAAGATTCCAACCCTCCACATTATGCTATAATAAAAGCAAAGCTTATGCACCACTATTCTAATGCAAATAGTCATCAGGATATATCATAGCATATGGTAGCCAAGCATTGCCTGAAATGAAAATCTAAAGGATCGGGTTCATTATTTCTCCACCAGAAGTGTGCTTGCAATCTTATGGCATGACTGTGAAATCACTATCTACAAAAGAACATATAAACCAAGTTGGATACTTGGGTACAGCAACTAATTCTTACAAGAGAAGTAGCAAATGATTTTAATATATATGAGAAATAACAACATTTGCGTTGGGATTTCAATCCCATCATACAAGAGATATCCTAATACACCATCACAAGCTGGATCTACGACCACCAAAGATTAAGTGTAAGCAAAGCCAACACAGTTTAACGAGTACTTTTGATACCCCATCCTACGTTGGTGGGAGATAAAAATTAAGTCTGATATATAAAAAAACTTGTGGGCTACTACTAATAACTTAGATTTAAGTTTTTGCCGCGTTGTTAGGCTCTTTATTTAAGTTATTGGGTCAATAATCCACTTGGGTCGTTACAAATGATATCAGAGTCAACTCTGATTCCCATGGCGGGCTCTGTCGCAGTGTGAATAAAGGAATAAAAGTTCCGAAGAGGGGTAGGGCCCCAAGGTTGCATACCTTGTGCACACTAATGGGATATTCTATATCCGTTAATAGGCTACTATCCATATCCCAATCAGGAGAAGAACTTAGTTCATGCGACGAGGGCGTCACGTCTTTGAATGTAGAATATTGTGATACTCCATCCCACATCAGTGGGAGATAGAAATTAAGTTTGATATATAAAAAAACTTGTGAGCTACTACTAATAACTTGGGCTTAAGTTTTTTGGACGCGGTGTTAGGCTTTTTATTCAAGTTATTAGGTCAGTGATCCACTTTGGTCGTTACAGTACTTACTACTTACCAATTCTTTGAACAGCCGTAATGCCATAAATTGGCACACCATGTTTGGGTTTATGGAAGGAAAAGAAAAGGGGAAATATAAGTAAATAAAATGAAGTGTAAGAAGCTATATTCCTTCTTTATATTTAGCCAAGTTAGGAAAATGAATAGGTATTTATTTAGCATAAAAAGAGTGCATTGTTTGGGGTGCTTGTTAACGATCGAATATGAGAAGGAAACAAAAAACATTTTCCATTCATTTTCATGGACAAATCCATGATCCAAGCACAGCATCAAACTTCTAAATGTTCGAAGGAGCTAATTGATTTTGCAGCTATCTATTGGTGTGTTTAGAATGGATGGCTTTCACACATGAAAACGTCATACTATTCTCCAAATAAATCAACTCAATTCCTAACTCCAATCGTTGTAATGTCTCAATTCATATACAAAATAAACAAAGCATAAAATTATGAGCTTTGTAAAAGACAATAAACAAGGAACTCAACAGTTGTCACAAGACAACTGACCGCCAAGGGGATTCAGACTTGCTGCGCTGCGCACTGACCACTAGTTCCTGTTAATCGGTAATGCGGAAGCATGGCTTTGAACGGTGGAGTTGTGAAAGGAAGTGGAGCATATTAGGGTCAACTCTCACTGATCTGGGGCCCAAGCGCACATTAAAAAAGGGGCCCCATAAATTTTCATACACATAAACTTTGGATTCTCTGTATGTTTTTCATTACTTCAAAACTTATCAAGAACTCCCACTTGAAATTAAATTAATTCTTCCGCTTTTTGCTCTCTTTTATTTTCTTTATCCATATCGAGACAAATTATTTCTACAATGCATGATTATAAAATTCTACAAATCAAAAGAAAGAACATATAATAAATAATTTAAAATAGAAAAATTAGGCATGTCTGACAAAGGCCTAATAATGCACATTTTTATATATTAATATAGGCATTATTGTATATTTTATAAAAAAAAATTTGCTAATATAATTAACTTCATGATCAAAAGTATTTTTTTTCATTGCAAAAATTAAATCAGATATTAAGAGGTGATATGTGGGAACTTCGAGCGAAAAAATAAAAATATCATGTTACTCAGTTAGAAATAGATAATAAGATAAATCAGTAAAAAATAAATAAAAAATAAAAAGATCGTGGTTCAATAATAAATCAGTACAATAAATTAGTAAAGAAAATCATACACAGTTAACATAAATCAATAAATAGGTATAACAAATCATGGTATACAGTTTAACATTTAACAGAAACTGTACAAAGTTAATAGGAATCGGTAAAGAAAATGCTTAGAAATTCAAAGATAGAGTGAGAGAAAAAGAGGGCTAACCAGAAACAAGAGTTAATCCGAGATTACGAACCGTCGTCCTTCGCAGGTTGCAGTGACGCGATGTGACTGAGTCGTCTCTCGTGGATTCGTCCACTCTGTGCCTCGCCCGCCACCTTGGTTCGTATCGATCGTCGCTACACGCTACCGCCTCAACTCGTCGCCGGCGTCGCTGATTATAAAGTTTCAGAATTAACAAAACCCTAACGCCTGATGCACTTAGGTTACGTATCGGCGTAGGATAAGAGAGTGAGGACTGAAGGTCGGCCTAGGGTTTGAAATAAATTGATGGTTTAGGAGGGCACAAGTGTAATTCTGAATGATGTATTTAAATATTCATTTTTACATATAAAATGAAAAAAATAAAATAAAATTTAAGAAGGTTTTCCGGCGGCATAAAATAAATCAGCTCACTATTTTCAAATTTTCTAGAGAGAAACTGTGTTTGGACGATTGAGATTATCTCCAAATTAAACTATATGGTCAAAGTTCTCTAACAAAAAAGTGAGTTCATCTCGGTTCAATCATTATTTTCAATTCCAAAACAAACAATACTATTCAATCTTAACCGTACGTTCAAATCTAAAAAACTTCCTTCTTAGTTCTCACTTTCATTTTCCTTATTTCAATCGTTTCAATTCACTCTCTTTTCTTCAAAATTTACATCTCTCTCTCTCTCTCTCTCTCTCTCTCTCTCTCTCTCTCTGTGATGAGAACTTCACCACCAACCTTCAAACCACGCCGACGATGACAACGTCATTGCCATCAACCATCAAACCTCACTCCGAGATGTACAGCCTCTTGCTTGAATCCTACATCAAGGACTCCTCCGAGAAGCACCACCTCTTCCACGTGATCGAGATTGTTCCTTGCGTGGATAAAAAGCCAACTGGTACCTCTGATAGATCAACGGCTCGGAATAGTTTGCCGAACACATTGTCGCCTTCATCTGCGTCAAAGGGATCTTCTTCTCCGCCAACTTTTGCGCGATCATTTGGCTCAAAAAGCGAGGATTAATGCTCGAACTCACCTTATCGAAAGGGTTGATATCGAGAGGTGAGGGATTGCACTACGACTTTGTGTGCTTGATCTACGAGTTGCTGAGTCAAAAGCTGAGCAAGGAGCGAGTGAGGGAAATCGTTGGTGACCCACTAGAGATAGAGAGGGAATTCGTGTGTGACGCATTGCAGTGCGCTTTGTTGCTAATGAACGATGATCTAATGCGTCGGTACATCGAGTTGTGGATGATAGGCAAATGGATGTATTGGGATACGAGAAGATGTACGGTGTATAGAATCCATTTGATTGGATGGAGCTGATTAGTTTGCAAGGGAAACTAACTTCTTTAAGAAGATGGTTGGGGAATAACAAAAGGCTTACTTGATGTTTAGCTTGAATGGAAATGGTGGAGTTGATGTGTTTAAGCTTGATGAAGATTTTTAATTCCATTTTAACTTTTTTATTTTGTTTTTTTCAATTTTCTTTGGCACTAATTGTATATTAACACGAGGAGTTCTATTTCTATTCTTTTTCTCTTAATATATTTATCAAATTGGTATGGAGTTTGTGCGAAAATTATTTTTTGAAAGGCGGCATATTGGTTAGATAGTTGGTGTAGCTCTAATTATTTTTAATTTAATTACGTGAAAAATGTTAAAAAAATTGTGATGAATGTCTCTGGACACGGGTTATTCACTAATAGAATGACATTTCTCGTAAAAAATTTATTCTAATATTTATATAAAAGATAGAGGTCTGTTTTTTTTTTACTTGATGCAAAATTTTTAAATAATTAGTTGTCTATTTAATTAGGATATATTTGATTGTAATTAATTGTCAATTTAGGCTATATTTAATTTATTAGGGTAAATGATTTAATAGAATGATAACAAATCTCAAAGCAAATTCATTCTAATCTCCATTGCTATAAAAAATCCATAACAACCATAGATTTTATTCTCGTATCGTCTTTTGTCTTTTGTAACTTTTAATTTCCCTCCGTGCATGTTGTTTATGTGGGAAAATAGTGAGTTTTAAACTTATACAAACATAATTTTAGCTAATTTTAGAGCTAAATGATTTTGGGTTGAATTATTTTTTTTTATGATTCCAAATCCTAATATGTTCGTCTCCATGAATAGTTTATCATGATTTTTACGGCGATCAAAATTGATAACGAGTGAATGAGAAATTGACTCCTAAAGTGAGCCTTGAAAGTTAAAAATATGAAGGTATCTTAAAGGCAAAAAGCCTTGTCCCACATCGAATAAAGATGAAAGTTTATGGTGGCTCATATAGCATAGGTTGGAGATAAAGGGTTGACCCTTTGGGTCATCCCAACTTTTGTTGGAGAAAGAGTTATGGACAAAATTCAACTTGGTCTATTGAACCACACGCGCGCCGCCGCCGGCCGGCCGTGTCTTGCCGGGCCCGGGTCTGCAGGTCGCGGATCGGGTCGGTTCTGCCCTTCTACTCCGGCATATTTTATCTTCTTGTGAGAGAGTTAAACACAGTCTGAGTTCGCCGAAGAATCAGATTGCTGTGCTGCTTCTGATTATTGAAGATTGTTGTAACTTGTGAGACGTTTCCCGTGAACTTAAAGTACCGTAGGAGGGCAATTTTGTCTTAAGGATATCGTGTCAAACACGAGCCTCAATCATTCGTTTAATGTTTCAGATTCTTTAATTTCAGTATTTACAAATTCTAAATTTCGGGTTGTTTACATTTATAGATACTGTTTTATTTTATTTCAGATTTCCTTTACAGTTTTTTCTTTATATTCCAGTAGCTTTTATTTTGCTACAGTTTTTATATAAACAGATTGTTTATAAAACGGATTAGATTGTTACTAATTATTATTTTAATCTGTTTAACAGTTTTAACAATTTTAATTAATTAATTAATCTATGTTTTATAATCTGTTTTAATCATCTATTTATTTTATAATTGCAGTATCTGTATCTGCAATTTAATAAGTCGTTTACTTATTAGTATATACAGATTGTATAAGTTGAAAATTTAAACTGCAGTTTTATATTAATTGCAGTTGTAAAATAAAATAAAATCTTTTTAATTTCTAAAGCCGTTTTATTTCTGTTGTTACTGTATTAGTATTTTCAAAAAATGGCTTCTGAAAATAATCAAGTTATTACATCTACTGTTACCCCTACCCTTGTCCCGGTTATGCCTTTAGTGATACCGGCTGTCACTACGACAGTTCCGGTGAATCACGGGAAAAAGTTAGAGAAGTTCAATGGAACTGATTTTAAAATATGGTAACAGAAAATGTTGTTCTATCTTACAACCCTC
>JAULJZ010133927.1:0-10824 GCA_032270985.1 Heliamphora pulchella | reverse complement strand
CATTTTTTTTGTTATGTTATTGGTAAATACTGATATATGTATGTAAATTTTTTAAGATTGATATCAATTTGATGAGTATAAGTAGTCTTATACTTTTCTAATTTTGTTGACTAAATTTTTGATTGTAGATTCCTTGTTATAATTTTTGTAAATTCTGGTTATTATTGTATATTTTTCTGCAAAATTTGTGAAAATTTTATTTGACTCTCTAATTTTAATTATTGTGATTTTATATTTAGTAATATATCTTTAAATTTTAATAGAACTTTTTGAGTAACTCTTTAATTTAATTATTTTTTATTATTAAATAAAAAATAAAATTATTATTTTTCATACCCATTTTAAAAAAAATTCTAACTCCGCCCCAGCCGACACCCTAAAATATTAAAAACACTTTTAGTTGCGAATCACTGGTAAGTTAGACAACTATCAATTACTATTTATGGTTGTTATGATCCATTGACCGATCTGGATAAGCTTTAGGATAAATTAATTTCAAAAGAAATGGGTGAATCTTTGACATTATGGTAGGTTAATGTTTATTAATATATCATGGTGAGATAAGGACTAAATTGTCACGATCACGATGTGATGTTTGTAATTGGTTGTGTTTTTTAAGATTTTTTTGGTAGTTAATTTTTTTGTATATATATATATATATATATAACAAGTTATTCCAAATGCACTGATGATATGAAAAATAAATAAAAATAACGCACCATGTTATTTTACCAAATTAATCTCCAAAATTATATGGCACAAGAAAAAAAATCATATAATTAAAACACGTAATTCCAAATGCATAGATGATCGATATGGAAAAAAATATTATTGTTAGAATAACAGAGTTATTTTATTAAATTAATCTCTAAAATGATATGAAAAACGAAAAAAATAATATGAAATAAGTTATTTCAATAATCATAAGATGACCAAATTTTTTTCCAAATTAATCTCAAATATTGTGGCAAAATTACAAACATTGATATAATATATCCTACATAAACTTTACTTTGATCTATTCATTATTAGTAATTGTGTTATATCATTTAATAGAATAATTTAGTTATTCGTGTATTATTAAAAAATTATAGTTGGAGGAATGGCATATTGTGCAGCTGACAAAGAGGGGAAGACAAAAGGAATGGATAAACTTCGATGTTTAAACAAAAGTTGAGCTCTAATGATTTGTTTTACTGGATGATTTGTCATGCCTTACCATTTCTGATTTATTGGATAAGGCAATTAAAGCAATAAAATAGTTAGTTTTTTTATTATTATTATTTTTTTTATTGTGAACTAAAAAATTATTTATTGGTTAGAGTGTGATGGGTGATCATTTAAATATAGAGTAAAATTACACCTACAATCCTTGTACTTAAAGGTAATAATACTAATACTCTCTTTATTCTTTGAAATATTACTTCTTTTTCTTACATTTTTATTTTTATAGTACTTAGATTTAAAAGTTAACTTCTGTTAACTTTTTAAACAGAAATCACTGTGCATTATTATTGAAACATTTTTATTTTTATTTTTAAGTTTTTAATTTTGATAAAAAATTATTTTCTCAATGAGATGAGAGAAATTGAAAAATTAAAATAATTTCGTCAAATAATTTGGATAAGGAAGAGTAGCGCTGACCAGATATATTTCAAAATTTTAGATATAATATTTAAATTATTTAATTATAGTAATTTTAAAGTTATTTATTATATAAGAAAATAAGTTAATTAAATATTATTATCTGTATTAGCGTAATATTCTTTTTCAAATCATAATACTCGTTAATTTTTAAAACATATTTGATGTGATCACATTATTTGATCAAATTATTTTAATTTTTTAATTTCTCTCATCTCATCGAGAAAATAATTTTTTATCAAAATTAAAAACTTAAAAATAGAAATAAATTAATAAATTAAATTTTATGTTACTTATTTTTGTATTTAGTAATTTTTTATTTTTTAATTAAAAATCTTTATTTTTTTATTTGTCCCATCAAGAGAATCTTTAAAAAAATAAGATTTTGTAGTTAAACCAAAAACAAAAAAAAAAGCTAAAAAAAAAACTCTTTCAACAGTGACATGTTTTCTTTTGAAAAGTTAACAGAAATTAACTTTTGGAATTAAGTGTTATGAAAATAAAAATATAAGAAAGTGCAGTAATATTTTAGAAAATAGAAGTGATGTCAGTGTTATTACTCTTAAATACAAAGAGCATAGGCATAATTTACCCTTTAATATAATATTGGAACATGTATATATATACACACCTAATAATTAAAGTTTTTAACCTAGCTAATAATTTAAGTTTTTAGGTTTGAATACAAAGTATTCATATGGTGTTAGAGGAGATCCATTTCACTCAATTTTTCATAAGAGAGAGAGAGAGAGAGAGAAGCCTACATCCATTTCACTCTATTACTCTTAATTCTTATGTTCTATAATATTTATTTCAAATTCTGTTATTTTCATTTTAGCTACTAAATTCAAAATTAATACGATATTGAAAAGAATAGAATAGTTAATAGCTGGCAAAGATTACAATATATAGTTTGTTAAATTCCTCTATGCATGTAAAATCTCTGTTATGCGAGCCCTCTCAGCTCGGAGGTATTTAATTTACAAGCATATTATTAGATTCATAAAAAATATTAAAACAAAATTCACAAAAACAAAACATATATATACTTACAAAATATATAAGTCAATTTGTTAATGACACTAGAACAAAAAGAGGGTAAGTGGTGGCCTAGATGAGGTGCAAGGAGTGCAAATGGTGGTGACTGGGTGAGCTATAAGGAGTGTTGACGGTAACGACGAGAACGGACAAGATTACTAAAATAAAAAGCGGCCAAATTAGAAATTAAAGGTGCAAAATTAGAATTTAAGATAGGCAAATTTTCAAAATTAATAAAAATTTAAAATAGTAATAAAGTATTTAAAAAGTTCAATGGGAAAATTGGCCGCACGATGATTAACCAAAAAAAAAAAAGATTGTACAATGACATACCAAGAAAAACAAAAGACTACATTTGGCAAATCTTAAAAATGAGGTGTTAGAGAATTATAACAAATTAGTTGAGAGTGTAATTGGTGATCACTTAATATAATGTTAGGACCTCTCGACCTAAAAACTTGTGCTTTTAAGTTGAATACAAAGATTAATTTAAAACTTAAGTTGCCAAACGACCCAATTTTTCTTTCTCTTAGCATTTGGCTTAAAAAGCGAAAACACTAAATAAAAAAATTTTTAAAAAAAGTCAAAAGATTCAGAAAAACAAATGGTTAGCTAAAACCTAAATAAAAAATCAATGTCCACGCAGACAAACACTATGCATTAGTAAAAGTTTGGCATTGTTCTATAAGGAAATAATATAATAGATTATAGAAGTTGGGATATCCTATACTTTGGTTAAATTGAAGTGATCCACGTCGTTTTCGTGTTTTTTGGTCTGTTTAGCTTTATCCTAATTCAAGTTTTAGGTCTATCCGAGGACGCCTAATCAGAGAACTGCTGACCGCAGGATGACTAGACAAACAACACATTAAGAACCCAACTGGTTGGTGTTGCATGGTGGGGAGATAGAGAGGATGGAGAGAAGATCGATGTAGGAGCACTGAGAGGCACAAGTGCTTCGGTGGGGGGCATCTGCCAAATTGGGAGAAATTATTTAATGAGCAGGAATTATTACGTCACGGGGAGAAATTATTATATGAGCACGGATTATTATATGAGCATGTTGATCTGGCATATTTATTTAATGTATTTGTACACCATATGTTTATTTAACATGGGGTTATATTGATTTGTTATGTTATAGTTATTAGCAATTTCGCAAGACGAAAAAATCAGAGTCTATTTTGTTGGATCTTTGGAAAGTGTTTCAGTTGACTTAAAGTGTTAGAAGTTGTAGAGATACAACATCTTCAAACAAAGAAATTTACAATTTCATCGCTCCAGTCACATCAAGTATACGATCATTGTGCCCCACACTTTCAAGTCATATTGTGTTCTTTTATATGCACACTCCTCTAGAATTCAATTACATAAATCATATTTCATAATCTTAAAATTGAGGTTCCTTAGTTAGTGCTTGTTTTCAGGTGGATAGCGTTGGATGTGTAGCGTCTGCTGGATAGTGCTAGTAGTTTATTATAGAGCACTAGACATGTGATATGCTATGGATATCACTAGACACCACTAGTAGTGTAAAGAACTTGAGTTAAATAACCACATATTATTGTGTTTTACCTAGAGTTTTAGTGACATATGATGAAGCACATGAGATGCAAGTGAGTATGAACATAGAATCCCATATTCCAATCCAATCCATGCATTAATGATCTTACTCTCTTATACATGATCTAGATTAGTTTTTCACTCACACATTTATACACATTGTCTTGAACACCATCAACATTGGCCTTGAAAATGGAATCGCAGGATATGGAGATCGAATCGAGATCTTGTGGTTGCTGTTAAATCAGGAAGGTTGATGAGGTCAGGTTCACCTATAGTGGATATTACGTTCATGGAAGCTTATAGAGGAATTTCAAAGTTGGGTGTACCAAGTAAACATTTGTAATTCCTAAGTGTTAGAAATTTTGTAACTTCTTGTTTTTAATAGTAAATTGTTAATGGGTCAGTATGTAGTTTTTATCCCGTGAAATACTTTTCTCATAGGATTTTTACGTAAATCTTGTGTGTTATCATTTTTTTCTTTTATTGTGGTTTGTTTGGGTATTAATTTTTTACTTTATTTTTTCATGCTATAGATACTTATTTATTGGGATTTAATCATTAATTTCCAAACGTAATCGAAAGCAAAAATTCACATACAAAAATAGAAAAAAATAATAAACACGGTGGCATGGTTCAGCCCAAATTGACTTACGTTCACGAGCAAAAGAGCAAATATTCCACTACATCATATGTGAACTAGTATAACTACTCTCTACCATCTATCCACTTTGTTATTTTTACTATAACCCTAGAGCTACACAAGTATTTTATTTATAGGCCCATCATGAAAACCATAAAAACCCATAAGCCTACATAATTATAAACCCCCTATGAAATTAGATTCCTAGTGAGCTTCTAACCTCACCCCAACCCAATTACATATAGATTAAAATAATAATACAGTTCCAGTAGAATAAAAGACAATCTAGCTGTGATACCTCATCCCACATCGGTGGAAGATAAAAAATTAGTCTGATGTATAATGAAACTTATGAGTTACTAGTAATAACTTAAGGTTAAACTCTTAAGCCGCATTATTAGACTCTTTATTCAAATTATTAAGCCAGTAGCTCATTTAGGTCATTATAAATAGTATCAGAGTTAACCATGGTTCCCATGTAGGGCTTCATAGTAGTGTGGATAGAGGAATAGAGACTCCAAAGAGGGGTAGAGGCCCTGAGGTTATATAACTTGTGCACACTTATGGGCTTCTTTGTATCCGCTAATGGGCTACTATCCACATCCTAACCAAGGGAAGAACTTGAACCACGCGATGAGGACGTCGCGTCTTTGTGTATGGGATATTATGATACCTTATTTCACATCTGTGGGAGATAGAAAGTAAGTCTGATATATAATAAAACTTGTGCACTACTAATAATAACTTAAGCTTAAGATTTTAGGCTACGTTATTAGACTTTTTATTCAAGTTATTAGGCCATTGGTTCACTTGGGTTGTTACACTAACCCAATAATCTCCACCTTGAATTGAATTCTATAAAGTGTCCTGAAGATAACAAGCATCGATGTCGATTCTATTGTTGTCGTTGAACTTTCACACTAAAAAAAAGGCTCTCACCTCTACACCGATCGAGGTGCCCATTCTCCTACCTAGGGTGCCCCACAAAAGCTCACTACTTTGTAGAATAGCGTGGCTCTACCTCTCCCTCTTTATGCACACAACTAGAGAGATTATCGAGGTGTACACCTTTCCGTCACTTCAATCACCTCAGTCTTGTTTCCCAGATCTTTCTTGCGGACTGTAAGACCCGGTTCCTTTTTATTTTAATAATTAATATGAGGTGTTTATTAATTAACTTTGGTTAGTTATAAATTGCTAATCATATGTAGATTATCATACGGATGGTGGCCAGTTGGCCCGATAACTCTCGCTTGAGTTTTGGGTGAATTTGTCGGTATGCGTAGAAACCCGCGAATTTTAAATCGGGAATAATTTTAAAATTCGATAATTTTTTGAGAAATTAATTTTGAATTAATATAAACTTAAAAATATTAGTTTTAAGGTTGTTAATGCATATGTGTGAGTTAAAAATACATCATAAAATCAATTTTGTGTTTGGATTCAAGTTGGCTGGGGGTGGGCCCCACACTTGGCCTCTTTGAGAAGCTAACAACAAACCCACTTCCCCTCTCCCTCTCTCATATTGCTTCGCCTCTCTCTCTCTCTCTCTCCCTCATTTCTATCAAGCTCCATCCATGGAGATTCAAAGAAACCCTAGCCTTCTCTCCTTTTTTTCTTGATTTTCGGCTTGAATTCTGGTGATGCTATAAAGACAGAAATTAATCTACTCAATGAGGGCTTCACATCTATTCAAACGCAATTTGATTTCGGCTCTTTCAGGGTGTTCGTGGGAAGTTAAAAGTTTCGAATTTTAACCTAAATGATAAGATTCTAGACTACCATGGTTTAAGTGTTTGATTTATGTAATTAAATGTATTTTAGGATGATTAAAATGTTTTGGGTGTTGATTACATGCTTGGAGCCCTAGTTTGTTGGATTTGGGGAAACTTGATGTGAATTTGGTTGGATTTTGTTGATTTTAAGTTAACCTTGAGGGTTGGGGTTTTAATTTCAAGTTTGAGTTGAAATTGGCTAACATTGTGAAAATATTGTAGATTAACTCATAGATATTAGATTGTACACGTGTGGGTGTAGTTAAATCTCATTTAAATAATTTATTAGTCCTATTGGAACATTGTGGTTGATTTGGGCTTATATTGCTCCTCAGTGAAAGTTAGAAATTTTGCATAAATAGATGCTTTGTTTCTTCGGGTTAGCCCTAGTAAATTATGTGGTTGCCCAGGTTGGGTGTTTGTTATTGTGACACATTATAGAAAGCTTGTGATTAACTAGTAAGCCCCAATATAGCCCGGACATAGGTCAATAGAGCGAAAGCCTATAATTGTCAATCGAGTCTCGGGGGGCGACAAAGTCGGTATATAGTTAAATCGTTTGTGGTTGAATGAGAATTGTTGACAAATCACTTGATTTTATGACTTTCAAACTGTGGGGAGAATTGTTTGAACACTTGGGATTTTTGGCGAAAAATTGATTTAAACCCTATGTTTGGTGGTGCTAATCATACAATTGTTAATTGCATGTCATGCATTTATCTTGTTAGTTTACTCCTATTGAGTTTCGGCTCACATTATCAGAACAAAAAAAATTTCAAGTGATGGAGACACACCCTGGCTTGATGATGAAAAAGAAGTATATTTTGGATTTTGGGGAGTATGTGGGACGAACATGTGAAGCCTTGTATTTAGGAGTTCTGATTTGTGTAGATTTAAGATACAAGATGTTGAAAATCTCATTTAAAACCATATGTTTCGTTTGGTAAATCCTTGTATGAAATCGATAATGAATGATTATGATTTTTGGTACACATATTCACGTATTGTAAGGCTTAAAGTCATGATTTCATATGATGTATAAATTGCATGTTTGTATCAAAGTGGAGGTTGTTCAACGGTTTGGATGTGGCAGTTTGTGTTTAGGGAGGCTTATGATCATGGTTCGTTCTTCATCAGAGGTTTGGAGATGAAATCTGTTTATGTTCCCTTGGTTTAAAATTGATTTTCATCATATTTTCTGCATTAAAACCATTTTCCTAAATCAAAGTGTTGGTTAGAACTTTTGGCTCCAAAATAGGGTTTTGCTGAGTTAGTCTCAAGTAGAGGACCACTCGAGTGGAGGGAGGTTCGCTCAAGCGGTCAAGTGATAGTGTGTTTTATTTTTGCCTCGGCTAGGTAGCCGCTTGAACGGTGGTGAGTCCGCTCGAGCGGGCTCACCTGGGCTGGATGGTGGTTTTTGTTTTCTTAATCAAAACTATATTTTTGCCCGGGTTCCTTTCCGGAAGCCCTTTTTGGAAAAATTGGAGCCTCGAGAGTCTCCTTTCAATTCGTTTAACACGCATCTCTTAAATTGTTTGATTTAAATGATTTCCTTGGGAAAAAGGATTCTAAAATCGGGTTTTATGAAAAGGCGGTTGTCTGGAGGTAATCTTTTGGCGCGTTATCGTGGGCGGTTCATGTGCCTCGATTTTGGGGCATGACATGAACATTCAACAACTGTTGTTGTTGCATCTTGCCAGCATCCTATACACCATCTTATTTGCTCACGTGCACACTTATACGACCTTGTCGCTTCTGTGTATCCCTACACCTATTCCGTCTACTTTTTTGTAACAATTGTTCACCTCAATTACACTTACACTTTGCTTGTATATGTCATCTACTTATACTACTCATATGATGTTTAGTAGTATCTCCACCTATCACAACACTTCTTACCAGTCTGTAGAGATTGTCAATCATCCGTCCCTACAGCACATCCCGATTTCTCTTGGAAACCCAAAAAACTCAATCTACCTCCGGACGAAACCTGCAGCCTCTCAAATCCAACATCCCCAAAGAAATTAAATTCTTCTTTCAATTCAGCACATCTCTAATCCCAGTTAAAATCAAAATAGTCAAAGCAAACATGCAAAACTGTACTGTCCCTACACTAACAACTCTGCTCATTACATGGTTAGCCATTCTGACAGTAACCTTATCATATGACTGATACATATCAAAATACTCTCTGACTACACACATATAGAACAAACATTCAGAATCTAATATCCAGTCTAATTTTTCACGTACCTTAAGTAACTATGAGCACATATAGTTCTTTGTGGTTGGAACCCTCTATAACTGCTATTGCTGATGATTGTACTTTTTCTTTATCTTTCTTGTACTTCAGACAATTTCTCTTCAAATGATCTTCCTTCGCACAATCGTAGCACGTCACTTTGTAACTCTACGACTTAAAATGATCTTTCTTCTTGGACCCCTTCTGCATCATTATAGTCCTGCCTCTGACATCTTTACTGCTTGATGTAACCATGATCCCATCTCCCAATGATCTGTCACTCTCCATTTTCTTCAACATCTCATAAGATATAGAGCAACAACAACCTTATCTAAACCTAGAGTATCTTTTCCAAACATCAGTGTAGTTTTTAAGTGAAGGTAAGAAAACCAATAAGAGAAGTTCTTTATCATCATCCTCGTTTTTCGCGCTGATAGAATCTAATTTTGTTAGTATTCTGTGGAACTCGTCCAAATGATCTATAAAGTTCATTTCCCCTATCATCTGAAGTGCATAAAGACAATCGATTCATCACTATCTTGGACTTGTACCTACTCTCTAATTCAGCCCAAAGTTCCGTCGAATCACATTCGTTAATGACTTCTTGAAGAGGGCTTTTACCAAGATATAACTAAATTGTACTATTCGTAAAGTTCCTCGTCTCTTCCCACTCTACATCCTTCATCGTTTTTGATTTTTTTAACATCTTTCTAAAAGCCTTGATCATTCCCTCATGCGTTAAAATATTCTTTACCCTTGACGGCCATAAGGTGAAACTATTGTGGCCGTTAAAATGTTAAATTAGAAAGCCTGAACTCTTCAATTCAATTAGCTTTGTTTCTGACAATTCGCCACAATTTGAACTCGTCACAATATAAGATATGTGTAGCCCTTGTCACACGCAACCAAAGGTCGCCTCTGATTGTACTCGATTGCTTCTGATTATTTGTAATCACACACAATTAATCTCAATCTATACCGATCTGTCTAGTCCAATCAAACAGTGTAGAATCCAAAAAATCTAACCATACTGGTGAATCCACAGCGCCGAAAAACCTTAAGAAATATCTTTTTTTAAAATTATTTTGCAATATAGACAAACTGATATAGCAGAAAAAAAACCTTAAAACTTGTTGATTTCAACCCAAGTTCCACACAGGATCACACCCATTGCATTCAATTCAAACGAAAAAGCAAATCATGATCACTCAACCTTGATTTCTCGACGAATTAGGCATGTTCCCAATAGAAGACTAATGTTAATTCGTTTAATAGAATTTATATCAAAGGCAAATTCACCCAACCTTTTCATTTTCTTTTTCTCAATAGATGACTACTGCTAACTCGCTGCATGTTATTTGCACAAATTATCTTTCGAATTCGTCCTCCATGGGCTTAATAATTGCTTGCCGCAACAAGGCCACCGTCTTATCCTTTTTTTTTTCTTTTTTTCTTTTTTTTTGTGCGGATTATATATTTTTTATTTATACAGTACGAAATTGAAAAATTATACTTTTCTTTGATCACTCACCACGGCTTCGAATTTTCAACCTTTGGCCTTGATACCACTTGTCCGGACTTAATCACTCCAAAGAGAAAATTACGCAAGAATTTGAGTGGTTCGACCCACTACAATCTACATCTACAAGTGAGTGAACTAATATTATACTACGACATATGTGAAAGTAGGGTGGGCATAAGTAGGTCTGAATCGGTTAGGGACTTAATCCAGAATTGACCCAATCTAGGTCAGTTTTAAAATATTGAACCTAGAACCGAATCATCCATGCTTAGAACCAACTCAATCCAAATAAACTCGGGTTGGTTCAGGTTGGAACCGCTATGCGATTAAATTAAATATTTTTCTTAATAAAATACTCTAAAGTAATAATATATGCCTTAGTCTATGAGTGGCTTAA
>JAULJZ010133916.1:0-10825 GCA_032270985.1 Heliamphora pulchella | reverse complement strand
AATCTCTTGATTTCCCAATATCGCCTCTCATGATCGGATTCGATCTTTTGAAAGAGTCCTATCCGAATCCCAACATAGGTCCTCTAAGTGCTATAAATAGGTGGGATAGTCATGCTTTTGAGAGAAGGATAATCAATCTCGGAGAGCTGGATACATTGTTCATACTGTCGATATTCTGACTCATTTATCCTTCTCCTTCACCCATCCTTATATCTCTCTGTTCTGTGTTTCTGACTACTTTGCATATTTTACCTCTCCATTATTATTTATTATTTGTCTATTCCGAAAGGACCCTACATTATTTGGCGACTCTGCTGGAGAAGTGAATTTGTAAATAGTCAGTACTCGAAGTAGATTACACCCGACACCGAAACCATTCATGTCAAAAGGTCATCCTCACAGTGATAAACACAACGACGCACCAAGGGCAGATCAGCAGAATCGCGCAAACGACTATGATGATCTGTTCTTAGATGCACTACAATCCATCCAAGATGATCAAACCAGTATTCTCAACGCAATAGCTGGCCTGACCAATTCCCTCTTAGCTGCGGCAGCTAATGGCAATCGGGTAGACGGCCTAATCAAGAAGACGCTATTAAATCCACCTGCAAATCCACATGTAATCCCATTCGACCAGCAACCACCCACGAAGCAAATCAGGGCCCAAGCCCAAGTGACTCCAGTAACGATACAAGGATCAGCTAACCCGGACCCCTTCATGCAGGGAACCCAGGCCCAGTTCGCTACAATCGCAAATGTTCAAGCAATGTTTCAATAGGAGAGAACAAAAAGACAGCTGCAATCCTTGCCGGATCCGGATATCCAGCCCCCCTATTCGTTGTATCTCTTAAGGGTGCCTTATCCCGATGGTTACGTAGCCCCAAAATTTATGAAGTTCGATGGAAGAAAAGGGAACACCAAAGAACACGTGGTACGGTTCGTAGAAACACTAAGGGCATACGAAGGAGATCATACACTGCGCTTGCGGGAGTTCTCAAAGTCCCTAACGGATAGGGCGTATAGTTGGTATGTCAATCTGGCACTAGGTTCGGTTATCACCTGGGAAGAAATGGTCAAAAAATTCTACACAAAATTCATCCAAGTACACGAGAAAGTAACAACGCTCACCTTAACTCGAGAAACGCAAAGGTTGGGAGATGACCTGCTTGAGTATGTACCAACTAATATCGCTGCTCATCATGCAGAGGTACGAGACATTCCGTAGTACAAACTATGAAGCGTAGCCTTAACAACGAATTGAAGACATTCCATAACACAGACTATGAAGCGTAGCCCTGACTACGAATGAAGACATTCCATAGAACAGACTATGAAACGTAGCCCTAACTACGACAGTAGCTCTGACTACTTACCATGGCACAGACCATGAAGACCTCACAAGCTGTATCATTGCCACGACACAGACCATGAAGACAATACAGACTGTATCATTGCCATAGCACGGACCATGAAGACAGCACAAACTATATTACTTTTACAGCATCGACTATGTGGCTCAGCGTAGACTGAACAGCCAAGATATAGCACATACTATATTAACATAGATTCCTCTGAGAATTGAAAGACTGACCCAAAGATAATGAAGACAATGGTCGTACAATCATGCACGGGACGTTGGAAGACGCGTGGCTTGATGGCTAAAGAAAGGAATTGTCGAGTCATATGGACCCTCCCACTCGAGTCACTCGACTCGAGTGGGTCAGGTACTTGACCCAAGCGGGTCGGGTATCCACGTAGGGCATCTGTCGGCCGACCTAGTTGAGTTGGAGTAGAATACTACTTGGTTGATTATCGGATAGAATCTCTTGATTCCCCGATATCGCATCTCATGATCCGATTCAATCTCTTGGAAGAGTCCTATTTGAATCCTAACATAGCTCCTCTGAGTGCTATAAATAGGGGGGATAGTCGTGCTTTCGAGAGAAGGATAATCAGCCTCGGAGAACCGGATACATTTTTCATACTGCTGATATTCTGACTCAATTAGCCTTTTTCTTCTCCCAACCTTATCTCTCTCTGTTCAGTGTTTATAACTACTTTGCATATTTTACCTATCCATTATTGTTTATTATTTTTCTATTCCGAAAGGACCCTACATTATTTGGCGACTCTACTGGGGAGGTGAATTTGTGAATGGTCAGTACTCGGAGTAGATTACACATGACACCGAAACCAGCTATGTCAGAAGGTTATCCTCAGAGTGATAAACACAACGACGCACCAAGGGTAGATCAACAAAATCGCGCCAACGACCATGATGATCTGTTCTTAGACGCACTACAATCCATCCAAGATGGTCAGACTAGTATTTTCAACGCAATAGTTGGCCTGACGAATTCCCTCATAGCTGCGGTAGCTAATGGCAATCGGGCAGACGGCCCAATCAAGAAGACGCCATCAAATCCACCTGCAGATCCACATGTAATCCCGTTCGGCCAGCAACCACCCACGAAGCAAATCAGGGCCCAAGCCCAAGTGACTCCAGTGACGATACAAGGATCAGCTTACCCGGACCCCTTCATGCTAGGAACCTAGGCCCTGTTCGCTACAATTGCAAATGTCCAAGCAATGTTTCAACAGGAGAGAACAAAAAGACAGCTACTATCCTTGCCGAATTCAGATATCCAGCCCCTATCCATTGTATCTCTTAAGGGTGCCTTATCTCGATGGTTACGTAAACCCAAAGTTTATGAAGTTCGATGGAAAAAAAGGGAACGCCAAAGAACACATGGTACGGTTCGTGGAAACACTAGGGGCATACGGAGGAGATCATACACTGCGCTTGCGGGAGTTCTCAAAGTCCCTAATGGATAAGGCGTACAGTTGGTATGTTAATTTGGCACCAGGTTCGGTTATCATCTGGGAAGATATGGTCAGCAAGTTCTACACGAAATTCTTCCAAGTACACGAGAAAGTAATAACGCTCACTTTAACTCGAGAAACGCAAAGACTGGGAGATGACCTGCTCGAGTATGTCAAAAGGTTCCAAGATCTGGCTTTTGAATGTCATGACACAATTAGTGAGTCCCACCTGGTGCAGATGTGTCTTTAGGGAATTCTACGAGAATACAGAGCTCATCTCATTAATCTTGACTTACCCACTTTGTCGGCATTAATTGAAGCAGCCCGAAACCTCTGTAATACCATCAAGCCGCCAGTTAAATCAAGCTCTTTCTACACTGACGTAGCACAAGTCTCAACAGCTTTCGGTAAACCCAAAGAAGGAAAGGGAAGAGAAAAAGAAATCACCAAGAGAAAGGTTTATAGAGAAGAATAGAGTGGCCATTCGGATACTCGAAGTAATGGTGCCGACCATTGGCTGAAGAAGACGAGGAGTAATAGCGACTAGGTAATAAGTGCACGCGCGCGATATTATAAATAATATCACACATGCGCATGGGGAAAAATATAGATGGGTCGTCGCTTATCAACATATTTTTTTTTGAATAATAAATACATAAATAATTATGGGCCAAGCTACTATGGCAGATAGTTTGAGTAAGCCAATGTTAAGAGTAAGGATGAAAGAAAATCAATGCGAAACTTTTCAAGATGAATACGACACCCGAGCTACTCATGAACAGTCGACCTCACAGTAGACCTACTCATACAGCAGAGCTACTCGGGTATAGTAGAGTTGTTCGAGTACAGAAGAGCTACTCGGGTACAGTAGAGCTACTCGTACAGTAGACCTACTCGGGTACAGTTTAGCCACTCGGGCATGATTGATCACTCTGGTACATTTCATCCGCTCTAGTACAGTCGGCCCGCTTGACAGTCGAGCCACTTCGCTCCCCTTCTCGGGTGAGTGGTTCAACCTACATACAGAATTCTATTTTGGCGACAAGAATTATTTCTTCTTCTTAGCTACATGATTTAAACAATACATCTGCTCGAGTCATTCATGACTCGAGCTATTCACCCCTCCAGTAGCTCGGGTATAAAACTTCTGCTCATAACTCGAGTTACTCATGACCCGAGCTACTCACTCCTCTAGTAGCTCAAGTATTCTACAATTTAGCCGGCGCCGACTACTCTAACCCATGTACTCGGGTGATGACACAATCAATAAAGCAGAAGCAAGATTGAGAGGCCTAAAAGAATCGCCCACTAGGGTTACTCAAGTAACTCGAGTTACTCGAGTAGGCCCAATTTTGCTCCATCAGTAAATCGGACATACAACTTTAAGTTACTCAAGTTACAAGAAGACCCACACTTGACCTACTCGAATTTCTGGGGATCCGAGTTGATGGGACCCCCTATAACTCGACTAACTAGTATCGTTGCTCATCATGTAGAGGCACGAGACATTCCGTAGCACATACTATGAAGCGTAGCCCTGACTATGAATTAAAGACATTCCATAGCACATACTATGAAGCGTAGGCCTGACTACGAATGAAGACATTCCATAGTACAGACTATGAAGCATAACTCTGACTACTACAGTAGCTCTGACTACTTACCATGGTACAAACCATGAAGACAGCACAGACTGTATCATTGCAATGGCATAGACTATGAAAACAGGATAGACTGTATCGTTGCCATGACACAGCTATGAAGACAGCACAAACTGTATTACTTCCACAGCACCGACTATGTGGTTCAGGATAGACTGAACAACCAAGATATAGCACAGACTATATCAACATAGATTCCTCTGAGAATCGAAGGACTGCCCCAGAGATAATGAAGAGAATGGCAGTACAATCCTGCACGGGACGTTGGGAGACACGTGGCTTGGTGGCTAAGGAAAGGATTTGTCGAGTCATACGGACCCTCCCACTCGAGTTTGAGTAGAACACTACTTGGTTGATTATCAGATAAAATCTCTTGATTCCCCGATATCGCCTCTCATGATCCGATTCGATTTCTTGGAAGAGTCCTATTCAAATCTCAACATAGCTCCTCTGAGTGCTATAAATATGGGGGATAGTCATGCTTTCGAGAGAAGGATAATCAACCTTCAAGAGCCGGATACATTGTTCATACTGCCAATATTCTGACTCAATTAGCCTTCTCATTCACTCAACTTTATCTCTCTATGTTCTGTGTTTCTGACTACTTTGTATATTTTACCTCTCCATTATTATTTATTATTTGTCTATTCCGAAAAGACCCTACAGACCCAAGTGAAATAACTTTTCTTTTCTTTTCTTTGAATCTATAGAATCGTATTAATCTTCCTTATCTGTCTCTGGTTTTCTCATTCTTCAGAAAATTTTATACTATTCAAACAGGCTAGCAATGTCGAGTTATATGGTAATATTTCAGTCATGTTATATGATATTTTTAATAAATAAATAATTATAATTTATGCTATTATATGATATTTAGTTTGGCCCAACCACAGGAGAATGTTTCTTGTCCAAGCAAGAAGCCATGGCCTGGAATGTGTTCGTCCGGCTAGTTCTTGGGTTGGGCTGGACGACTTGGGCTGGCCCACAATCCAAGGAAAAAAAGCTATGAATGATGATATTTCAGTTATAGTTCTAATTATCGTACTAGACTTTTTCATTGGCATGTACGTAAAGGTACCAATTAAATATTGGGTATCATTTTGAATTTATCGCTATAAAATATTTTATATATATATTAAAATATTGTTCACTAATAAAAAATTTAGTATAACATAATTATTTATTTAAAATAATATTTTAATTAATTAAACTAAATTAAATTTTAATCTCATTATTTAAAGTGAGATATCTAATTTGAAAGCGATAAAATTTAACATGTAAAATTTTTAATAATAATTTAATATTAGTTTTAAATCTTATTATTCTAATCTCATTATTAGTTTTAAAATTTTAATCTCATTATTAGTTTTAAAACTCTCCCATTATACTATTTTTGATGTTTGGATTGAAAAAAAAAATAAAAAACAAAAAAATAAGTAATTTAAAAAAATAATAATTATTATGGATCGATACATATTCTGTATTACCGGGTATAAGCCGGTATTGACTGGTACGCTTGATATAGATTGGTATTTTGGTCAGTACGAAACTAAATAATTAGTGTACTGATATTGTTTCAAATAAGTACGTATCAGCCGGTACCGATTGGTACGATACATTATGTAATTTACAACTATGATTACAATATATGATTATTTTGTGAAGTGAATTCATATTATTTATGTTTAGGATAAGTTTTTTTTAAAGAATTTTTTTCATATTTAGATACATATTTAAAAAGAGATTCTTCCATTTAAAATGAATCAAATAAGTAAATTTTTTTAATCAAAATATAAACGAAATAGATAGAAAAAACAAATTTTTTTTTCCAAAAAATAGATTTTTAGAGAACCCAAATGAAGCCTTATAATAACTTCTAAACATGAAAATTGTCTTGCCAAACCTTCTCTTTACCTAAATTTTTGGTGATAATATTTTGTATTTTCCCATCTAAGAACTCTTTGATAAAATTAAATAAATAGGACAAAAATAATGTTGAAATCTGTTCAAATTTCCTAATTCACCATTTAATGATCCATGTACGCCGAGTGGCGGATTCAATGTGTGCCTAGAGGCGACACATGCCCCCTCTCAATTTTTGATATTAATTTGTATTTTTACTTATATAAAATTAGAGATTTATTTAAAAGTATTCTTAGAAAATTGTGTTAGTGTGCCTTCTAATTTATGTAAATAACCTTCTGCGCTGCCAATTATATTAATTCCAAATTAATTTTAACTTAAAATTTGATGATAATACCCTACAATAGTTTTCATACCCTACAATAGTTTTTCAAATTAATAATAAAAATATATTTCTTGGCATATATTATATGGCACGACCTCTTTTTTTTTATTTTTTTCATAATTACATTATGACTTAAACAAAATAGAAAGTTCTCTATATAGTTATGTTAGTTTTAATTTTAAACAAAACACTTGGAATCTAGATCATTAGAATGTACTTTTCAAAAGAAAAGGCTTAATTATCAAAAAAAAAAAAAAAAAAAGAAAAGAAAAGGCTTGCTTATGTTTTTTTAAAAAATCTTTTTAATTCATTTGAACATTAACAAAATAGAATAAATTAAACTCAAATACTCAACACTCATCGAATCAAAGATAAAAAGATGACAAGTGGCGAATATGTAATAAACGACTAACGATGAACAATGTCATACTAAATGCTATTAACGATAAACACAATATAAATGACCCGCTTCTAAGTTAAATTTTTGAATCTGTCATTGTCTATATCCCCACATTAATGACCCAAAATGCTTATTTTGAAAGGTTGGCCGAGTAATTTATTTATTTAAAAATTTAAATTAATTAAATTATGACATCCACATGCTAAGATCATACTTGCCTTGAACGACAAAGTACCAGATTATTGATGGATTCCATCATTCTCAATCCAATTAGTTAAATGGAATGGGTGTGGTATCAACTAAGCCTCTTGGATAATCAATTGAGGAGAATTTATTATCTATTGAACAATTTATCTTACCAAACGTGGAGTAAACATTATTGTTTTTTTTTAAAAAAAATCATATTCATAATGTACTCATCAAACAGTGCCTTAGTTTTTTTTTTTTTTTGCTTTTTAGTTTGTAGTCTTCTTGTCTTTCTACTTTTAACCCAAAAATATTTTTATACTTTTTTAAAAATATTATAACTTTTATTATACACATAATTTTCTTAATAAAACTAAATTATAGAACTTACTCGTTAAGATCGATAGAATAATATTCATATTAAAAACAAAACTATATAAAAATGTGAAAAGTCATAACAATTTTCTGTTGGCCTAAATTCACTTAGTCTATTTGTTTTATTGCTTTTAAACTTAAAATCACTTTAACTCAAATAATTTTTTTAGCTTTTAAGTTGGCTACAATTTTTTATAAAATTAATTTTTATTATTTTAATTTAAAGTAACTTTAAGCTAAAAACCGAACTTTAAGTCTGAGTTACTAAATTACAAGTATCATATTTTCTAATCGTCGATTTCTTTGTTCAAGATGGTTAGAGAAAATAAATCTTTGGTGACTTACATAATAAAATAAAGCCAATAAATAAAAAGTAAACATATTTAAAAAGCTAATAACATCTAATGTTATTCACAACAAGCCTTCTGATTCAAATTCGAGCCACATAATCAATATATCTTGACAAAAAGCATATATAATTGTGAGAAAATTTCAATGGTTACAAGTGGACAGTAGAATTAGTTCCTAAACTGGCCTGAATAACTTGAAATATCAAAAAATAAAACAAAAACAAAACAAACTCAATGGTCAGAACTTATTTCGTGCTGTTTCTACAAAGTCACAGTTAAAAATTTAATTTTAGTGGTCACAAATAAAAAATCAACCCCGTTTGGGTAAATGGTTTATTTGGCTTATAAGCAGCCAAATAAGCCACGCCGTTTGGTTGATCAAATAAGTCAAAAACAAACAAATAAACAAATAAACAAATAAATTAATAAATTAAATAAGCCAAAATAAGCAAGATTTTAGCCAAACAAAGTGGCTTATTTAAGTAAATAAATCAAATAAGCTAAAAATAAGCAAATAAGTAAAAATAAGTCAAATAAGCAAAAATAAGCCAATTGGTAGCCAAACAAAGTTGTTTATTTATTTATTGACTTATTGTCAATAAGCAAATAAGCAAATAAGCATGTTACCCAAACAGAACCAATATAAGAAGAACTTTTTTGGGTATTTATGAGCATTATCACTTAATAATATTCTAATATATATGATTATGATTGACTCACACAATGAAATTCTCTCAGTTTTTGTATTGATGTTTTATCGTAGTGATATAGTGACAATTAATAATTAGCGCACAATATTACTATCAGACAATGATAATCTCGTTCGGGATAATGACTTCGGCCCTAAATATTTTTTGTTTTTAGTAAATTTTTTTTATTATTTAGTCAAATTATTATATTTTTTAAACGAGTTGAAAAAATAAAAAAATTTATCAAAATCTAAAAAAAAAATTAAAAAAAAATAAAAATAAGCTAAAATATGTCAATAAACTAAATTATATGCTGTTTATTTTTGTCTTTAGTAGATTTTTTTATCTGTTGATTAAAATTTTTTACTTTTTAAGTTCTTCTTATCGAAACGATTTGAAAAAGTAAAAAAATTTAGTCAAAAGTTAAAAAAAGTTAAAAAAAAACAAAATCATGGCAATTAGTCCAAACAGGACCTTATTCACTCAATTATTTATTTTATTTATTTTTATATTTAGTAAATTTCTTTTATCGTTTAGCTAAACTATTATGTTTTTTTTAATCCTCTCATATAGATCAACGGAAAAAGTAAATTCTTAGAGAGCTTTTTGTTCGTCCATTGATTAAATTATTTTATTTTTTTGTTTTATCTCATCAAGATGAATTAAAAAGTTTAGATTTTTAATCGAAAGATGAAATTTTTTTTTTTAAAAAAAGCATAAATTTCAAAATTTAACCCAAATAGGGCAATTTCTAACAAAAAGGTATACATATCTCAGCTGAATAAATTCTATTATTTCTTCTTATCTTCTTTTTTCTTTTTGATTTTTTAATTGTTTGAGATGTCAATAGACTTTATATTTATTATATTAAACAGTTTTAACATAAAAGTAAATTTTTTAAAAAATCCAAAAATAGAGAAAGCCAAACAGACCATTTCAAAGCAATTGCAATATCAAATTAATAAATAGTCATATGAAGGCGGCAGAGGTCACTGCTTGCGGATCACAAATCAAAAACTTATATGAGGTTCAAGTAATTTCTTTAAATAAATGGGGTGCACTGTAATTTCTTTACTTGTAAGGTAATTTATTATTTATCCAAACATTTTACGGCTTTGTTCATTTAACGAAAAAAAAAAGAAGAGAAAATACTATTTTATTTTTTCTCATATACGTTCAGTTGTTATAGAAAAATGTGATTATTACGATAATACCTTGTCTTGTAAGAAATATTTTTCATAACAACAAATCTTATAAAAAATATAAAATTATGCATCACGAAAAAGTAAAAAATTAATTTTTCTATTATAAACCAAACGCGAAAACTAATTTCTCTACATTTTATTTTCTTTATTTTCATTTATTTTACTTTTTTTTGTAAATTAATTTTTCATATAATTTTTATAACAATTGAACAGAACATGTATAAATTGGGTAGAGACATTTTGATCGAAAATATTGAACGAACCCAAATCAAAGTTTTTTCAATATTTTTGGAGGGTTTCAATTCCCAATTAAGCATTTGAGTGAGTTGAAAAGATGGTAAAATATTGAGTTCATTTTTCACACTTCTCTAAAAAAATAAAAAATATATATTACAATTCTTCTAAAACTGTTATACTTAACATGTAAACCAAAACCAACTAAAAATAATAGCAGTTATTAACTAATAATAATAGTAACATAATTAAGAAAATTTAAGGATAAATTAAACTGATCACCTCTCTGATTTCTGACAAAAACAGATATCACCTCTGTGAAGATACCACCTCTGTGAATTTTGAAATTTCATTGACCTCTGATTTTGCCCTAATTTTGTTATTTTTTTTTTGATTTTTTCATTTTGCCCTCTCTCTTCTCTCTCTCTCTCTCTCTCTCTCTCTCTCAATTTTCACTATTTTTCAACTAAAAACAACTTTTTTTATTTTATTTGCTTTGTTTCACTTTTTTTATTTATTTATTTATTTTTTAAAAAAATATTCAAAAAAAATATTTGTTAAACGGTTTTTTTTTAAATTTGAATTTTTTAAATACCAAAAAATATTTTTAAAAATTAGTTGGCTTATATTCTAATGTATGATTTGTTACTG
>JAULJZ010133905.1:0-10825 GCA_032270985.1 Heliamphora pulchella | reverse complement strand
TTGAAGCAAAAAGGGCTTCCATCTGTTTCACTAATTACTCATATTATGCTATGATCCCTTTATTTGTGCCGATCCCATTTCAACTACAACTGTTACTATATGAAATAATTGTTTGAAAAAAACATTGTTCATTAGACATAAATGGTATTTATGCTTAACACAACATTAGAGATTCGGTTCCATATGCAAACTTCTCTTTTTATATTTTGTTTCATTTCAGTTTTGTCTTCTATTTTATTGCTTTTATTTTCTTTTTCAACGTGGTAGATAACGAGTCAATTTTTTTAAATACCATTTCCAGTTGTAGCTGTAATGGTATTTAATTCTGCTTTGCACTGAGATGATAGAAGTCCCTGGGTAGTTAGAATATTGAGGTTGAATGCCTTTGAAGCATTTATAGCATACTCAATGCCGTTGGTGAAGGGAAAGATCAATTATGTTTGTCTGCATATTTTATGATGCTTGTGCTCAAGTAGGAAAAGAAGTTCTGTTTTGTCCTTTCATAGTCAATCTTCATTATAAGGAACTAACAATACTTCAACTGCAAACAAAATTAAACAAAGCCCTAACTGGCCCTGTTGAAGCTCTTTTAGATGGAGCTGGTGATGATACCTGGTCAAACATAAGAAAGCTTGTTCGCCGTGAGACTGAATCAGCTGCCTCTGGGTTCTCTGTAGCACTTTCTGGTTTTGGCATGGATGAACAAACGAAGGGTAAAAAGCTTAAAAATTTGGATGATTATGGCAGAGGAGTGGTTGAATCAAAAGCAAAAGAAGATTCTGGAAGAGTTTTTATTGCCCTTCTGTCTGAGTTTTAGAAATCTCTCTACCTAACAACAGATAATTTGCTAGCTGATAAGGAACAAGTTAAAAAATTTTTATTCTCGCTTGTTTTTTCTTTAGTTTTTTTTTTTTGGAAGTGGGGGAGTATTAACTATTGAGTTTTTTTTTATTCTTTTGTATATTTAGTTGCCTAGATGAGAGTTATTCTTGAAATTTTGTCATCACATCTCAATTCCATAAAAAGTTAAAATCGAAAGCGGAAAACTACTGTAAGTAGAACAAATTCTAGAGAGGCATCTAGAGAAGCTCCAGCCAAGGTCTAGAAAAAGTAGATGATGATTTCAATGATAGCGGTGAAGATAAAGAAATGACCAAGGTAAAAGAACTTGATCAAGAAAAGCAAAACCAAAAGAACATGAGGCCAGTAAAGTGAAAATACTTCATGAAGCTGCACTAAGTATATTGCTTATGTTACATACTGTTGTTTGTCAAAACAATTAAAATTTTAATTTTTATATGACTTGATGAATTTATTATTTCTTTTCAAATTGATATACTGTGTTAATTTGGTTTGGATAGAATTACTTATATAACATAATTTTAAAATTTTATTCTATATTATGCTTTGTTAATTTTTATTAAGTGTATTTGAATGAAACAAAATATTTGAGGTGGTCAAATATAATATAATACTTTTGGCGATGAACTCAATTGTGGACAAAGATTTACTATTAGCGACACATTTTAATATGTCGGCAAAGTATTAAAATTAAAAATTTCGTAATTACCTTTGGCGACAACTTTTGTCGTTGACAAAAGTGTCAAATCAGTCTAGATATGAATAATTATTGCCAACAGATCATGTATTTGTCGACACGAAATTTAGCTTATTGGCGACGCAAAACTATGTTGGCAAATCTATCTTTTTTGCCAACGTATAAATTATACGTTGGTGAAACTTTTTGGTGGCACTTTTTTATCAACGACCTGACAACGCACTAATTTGTATCGGCAAACACTATTACCTACTCTATTAGACTTTTACCGATGATTTTTGTTGCGTTAGCAAATTTATTTTTTGTTGTAGTGTAATAAATTAGTAGTTATAAACTTATATAATATAATAAATTTTAAGTTAATATATTAACTACTACTAATAAAGTAGTAAACTAACATTATATTATAAATTTATAAAATAAATAACTATAAAAGTAATAAAAATATAAATTAAACAAAAAAAATTTAAAAAAATTCAAGGCCCGCCCAAAACCCGTCCAAACCCCGAGGCCGAGCCCAATATCTCTATGGCCTGGGCCGATCTCAAACCAAAAAGTCCGGCTCGGCCCAATCCAAAGATTTGGCACGAGCCCACCAAGCCCAAGCTGGACTTGACCTACCCGAATCACGACAGGACCGAACCAGACCAAATCGAACCAAAATTACATCCCTGTCCTCATGCAAGGAAGCAGACCCAACAGTCACCCACAAAATTGAACATATAGGAGAGGTTAACCGAACCATGCAAAGGGCCGGCCCCTAAGTTATTACGCAAAAATTTTAAAATACAGAAGTCGTCGAGTATAATTGTGGATGCTCATCTATTTATAAGTTTTTTTTATTGAAAAATAGAATAATATATTAAATTTATTTTAACCTTGTAATTTTAATTAATTTATTATAAAACAAAAATAATATTTATATTTTCATATAATTTTTAATTTTTTAACTGAAAAATATATTTGAAATTTGTTTCTTTTATGTATTAAATTGATCCAGGCATGCATATATATATATATATATATTACACCAAGGCTCACAGCTCAGACACACTGCATTGTCAGCATTCTCATTACACAGTGCACCCAGTTTCCAGCACACACATCACACGCGCATACACACACCATGCATAACAATTTGACACCTAATATAAATTTATATTTATATGATTAATTATTGAATCCTTTAATTTATGAAACGACACTTCAACAAATTAAATATTTATTATTTTTTAATCTTTAAAATCGATCGGCAGGTAGTATTATAAATTCTTTACAAATAGTAAATTTTACAAACAAATAAATGAGAGTATTAAGATTTATTCTTAAAATTTTTATTTTTTTACATAATGTGATATTTATTATTAATCTTGCATTTTTTATATATTTTAGAAAGTAAATTTTAAAGATATATAAATTTTATAAAGAATAAACATGTATATAATAAATTTTACAAAAAAAATTAAATTTTAAAATACAAAAATAATCATTAGCGTCGTTCAGCCATGTTAAGTTATTTTATTTTTGTTTAATGTTATTTTTTTAATTTGTTTATGAAAACTAATTATACTTTTTCGATTTTTCTTATTAATATGGACAAGAAATTTAAGAAATTTTGATTAAAAAAATGTGAAAATAAGCTAATAATTCCATTTTATGTTACTTCTTTTTTTGTCTTCAGTAAATATTTTTTTATCTTTTGATTAAATTTCTTACTTTCAAGATTTTCTATTGAGAAAATTTTTAAAAATAAAAGTCTAAATTAAAAAAATTAAAAAAATTAAAAAACTAAAAAACTAATTAAATAAAAAAATCACAGAAATTAGCCTAAAGGCGCCTTAATTCATTTAAAATGCGCCCTCATCACTGTTATGCGCCTAATAATTCGGTAAGGTTCGGTGAAACAAATTCGGGATACGTAGCGAGACATATCTATAAAAGCCCTAGAATAGGAATACAGCCCAAGTAAGAGACAGAAAGAAGAAAAGAATCCATGGCTTCTTCTACATTTCTTCTTCTGAAACTCATCTCCATCTTCTTCGTTCTCATCTCCTTCTTCACCTCCGTCGCTCTCTCCGTCGCTCCCGAGGAATGCTCGTCGGAATCCGGCGACTGCATGGACAAATCCAAAGCCCTGTCGCTGAAAATAACCGCCATCGCCTGCATTCTGATCACCAGCATGATCGGAGTGGTCTCGCCTCTCGTCACTCGCTCGATCCCCGCGCTGAGTCCCGACCGGAACCTTTTCGTGATCGTCAAGTCGTTCGCCGCCGGAATCATTCTCGCCACCGGGTTCATGCACGTGCTGCCGGACTCTTTTGACATGTTGTCGTCGCGGTGCTTGCCGGAGAAGCCGTGGCACAAGTTTCCGTTCACAGGGTTTGTGGCAATGCTGTCCGCCGTGGCGACTCTGATGGTGGATTCAATGGCTACGAGTTTATATAGCCGGAAAAACAACGGCGAGGTTTTACCCAAGGTGGAGATGGGTGGGGGAGACCGAGAGTTGGAGGCGGCGAATGGCGGTGGAGGACATTGCCACGGCCACCACCAACGGCCGATCAAGGAAGGCATCGAAGGCGCACAACTGATGCGTTATAGGGTGGTTGCCATGGTCAGTTCTTGAGTTTACATCTCAGTTTGGTTTTGTGACTTTTTTTTTGGCATTTTTTTTTTGTATTGTATGAACTCTTTTTTGACTATTTTTTTTTTACATTCTTGATTAATCGTGATAAAAAAAATTTAAAAATATATCCATTTTAAAAAAACTTAAAAAAAATTCACTAAAAAGAAAAAAAAATGCATATAAAAGCCTTAAAGTAGGTTTTTTCGTCTTATTTGATTTTTTTTAATTTTTTGATTAGTTTTTTAACTTTTCTTGTTTTTTATAATAAGAAAATTTTAAAAAATATTATCGTTTAAACTAACATTAAAAAAAATCACTAAAAAACAAAAAAAAGACTATATTAAAAAAACTATTCCACAGTGCCACCTAACCAACGTTAGGGTGGTTTTGATCACATTTAACTATAATACTCTTTCACTTCGTACACAATAAATATATATATATATATATATATATATATATAGTGACTAATCATAATTTTTATTACTTAGGGAGATTTTGAACTTTTGATATTAATATTTACTAATGTATGAATTATTTATATTTAATATTGACTAATACGTGACTATATTATTGATATCAATACATTTTTAATGCTACAATTTATAATTCTAATTTGTATTATTAAATAAAACAAAACATTTGGGGTTTATTAAGCTTCAAAATTTTATCTTGCTTTTTTTTAAAATTTTAAATATTTTTATATTAAAAAGTGATGGCACAATTTGAGATTAATATAACCTTATCCTTTCTTGATTGGGATTCTATCCTTTCAAACTATATTTGAAAAAAAAATTATGTAGTATAATTTGATTTGATTGGCCTAAATTCTTATTTCAATTCTTTTAAAATTTGAACTTGATATAAACTTATCCTTTATTGTATTATTATCCTTTCAAACTAAATTTGATAAAAACAAAAAGTTACACAATTTTAATTGGTCTAATATTTAAAAATTATGTGTTATAATTTAATTGGTTCAAAGTAATATTTTATTAAATTATAAAATTCATCTAATACTAATAATACCCAATAATTATTTGTCACTATTGTAGAAGACCAACTTACTATTTGTTTTTATATTTTAATAATATATAATAATTATGTGTTGTAATTTGATTTGTTGAAACCACTATTTATTCAAATTTTAAAATTTATCAAATTCCATCAAAATTTAATATTTTTAATAATCAAAACCTATGTGTTACAATTTAATTGATTCAAATCATTATTGAAGGGAGATGGGGCAAAATCCATACCCACGGGGCCTCGTGAAAGCCCAAAAGCTAAGAGCCCAGTGATTTCAAGGTCTGAGCCGAAGGTTCAGGTCCTATGGGTTTTATCTTGGCCCAAATGGGAGAGGCCTGATCAAGGGGTAGAAGGTCATGTCAATTAGGACGGTCCTAGGTCGAGGTAGTGGCGGATGGACGACAGGCTGAGGAAATGGCATCACATTAAATGCGATGCACTGAAAAAAGTACAACATTTAATGCGACGTGACCGTGATTGATTATCATTAAATACGATTAGGCCAAGCGGCTCACCCCATCAAGTACACTGTAGTCTCGGGGGAAGTATTAATGAGAGGATTTCAGCCCACAGGACGAGCCGAGATCCTATCATTTATGACAATGTGACCGTGATTAATCTGTTACCACCACTGACACGATGGTGGGAGAGGCGAAGCCATTTTGAAAGTGTATCTGTCAGGAAAAATCATCATGAAGATTGAGAAAAGGGAAAAAACCCTCAACACTATAAAAGTAAAGGGCAAGAGAAGCCAAAGGTGTGAATTCTTAGAATTACAAGAGCAAAAGTCCTGCGTATTGAACCTCTCGTCAATCTTTTTCATTGGAAATATTTTTTAACTTCATCATCGGAGTGACTTTCAGTCATACGCCGCTGGCCAGCTCACGTTTGCTCATCCTTATAGGAACAGGCCAATTGGCGAATTTAGTCGAACTGATTTCAATTCATCAAATAAATATAATCAATGGGAAACCCGTACAACTATATATCTTTTTGAAAATTTAAAATTTATTCTCCTAATAATACTTAATAATTATGTGTTCGATTTAATTGATTCAATTTACTATCTTTTTTTAAAAAAATTCAAAATATTTAATAATTATGTATTACATTTCGATATGTGTTATACATTTCAATATTTCAACTCACTATCTTTTAAAAAAATTTCCCAAAATACTGTGTTTTAATTTGATTGATTCAAATTACTAGCATTTCAAAACTTAAGATTTATCTTCAAAATTTTAAAATATTCCTATCATTGTGATCATTTCAAACTTTTAAATTTATCCCATATTATACTAAAATTACTATATTTCAAACTTCTAAATTCTTCTATTCTTTGACTATGCCATCCTGTAACCGTGCATTCATTTCCTACATTCTTTCTGTTTAATTTTGATTTCACCATATTTTTTTTTTATTTTCCTGGTTTTCTAGGTTCTAATTTCATTATAGGCTCAATTATTTTTTTGAGTAATTTTATTATATTAATTAACTTTTCATGGAATATTCTACATCAGTAATGTTTAATATATTAGTCTAAATAATATATGATAGTATATCTTTCTATTTGTGTTTATAGTACTATTATATAAAACAATACATTTTAGGTTCTTTGAAGCTTGAAGTCTCATCCCAATTTTATTAGAATTTTTAATTTTTTTTCATATGTAAAACTTATGTGTCGCAATTTGATTGAATGCGAATCATATCAAGATATAAAAATAATCTTAATTAGACTATCGTTATATAGTTTAATTCAAATAAAGTTTAATACTAATCCTACTATATTTATATTTCATATGATTATTCTACTAGCTAGAACTAGTTCAACTTACATTTAAAATCTTATATGTTTTAAAATCTTGATTTAGATATAACATCATGATCCATTGCATTTATGTATTCGTAATAACTATGCTTCAGTTCTTGAATCTTGCAAAAAATAAATTATTTCTGTTAAAAATTTATTTGTGATGCGCACATGTATTTAGAAAATAAAGTAAATAAATAAATATCACATGAGACTCATTACAAGCTTAGACTAATTTACATAAATATGCTTCAGAATATCAAAGATTATATATTTAGATTATAAAAAATATAATTACTGTAACAGCTTCAATATATAGATATATATATATATATATATTAGGAGATGACTCGTGCCTAAAGACACAGACAACAAATTTTTTTAGTATCACTTGTGTTTAAGACACTTTTAATTATCTTTCAAGTCTTATTTCTAAACAAAACTCATCTTGAAAGATACTAACATCACATCGAAATACTATTAACAGAAACATACGAAAAATATTAACTACACAAAAAAAAACTTGTTTTAGTGAAAATAAAGAGTTTTAAAATTTTTACCATTTTTTGACTTTGATATTTCTTTCTCATTTTTTAGACTTATGTAATCAAAAAGCAGCTTTTTTCTAAAATATAAATAAAATTTTAAAAAATCTTTATACAAAAGTTTCGAGAAAGTTAAACCAAAAAATAAATGTGTGTGTTACTTTCAAATTGAGAAAATTGACTTTTTAAAGAGAGAGAACGTGTAGGAGAAAAGAGGAGAGAGGAGAGAGAAATTATAAAATGAGTGAGAATCTGAGTTCTAAATCTCAATCTTTGGTTAGAAATTGAGAATAAATCTCAACCTTTAAAAATAGTTTGCCTCTAAAATATTTTGAAAATTTGAGCTGTTTTATTTTATATATATATATAAATTTTTTACACAAGATTGATCTGTTGGCAGGTGTTAGAATTGGGAATTATTGTCCATTCAGTTGTCATAGGGCTCTCACTAGGTGCTTCAAACAACACTTGCACCATAAAACCACTTGTTGGTGCCCTATGTTTCCACCAAATGTTTGAAGGAATGGGCCTTGGTGGTTGCATCCTCCAGGTAATCAAGACTCCATCTCCTCCTCCTCCAAATTCCCTTCTCATTAGTCATTATTTAGTAGTTCAGAAGCGCTATACGATATTACTTATGTAGTGCTTATTTAATGATTAGAGAATAATTTGTGCCTAAAAGAACTCACAATATTTTTTTTTTGGTATCACTTGTGTTTATGATATTATTAATTATTTCTCAAGTCTTATTTTCTAAACAAAATTTATCCCGAAAAACATTAACATCATACTAGAATACTATTAATAGGAACATACGAAAACATTAATTCATGCTTAATTCTCTTAAAATCATACTAAAAAAATATTAGGAGAAATATATACTTAAAATCAATTCAATCACAATTTAAATTTCACTATCAACCTCCTAACACCTAAAAATATTTAAGTGCTAAATGGGTACCAAGCATTTAAGAAGAATTGCTCCCACATCAGCATTTAAACCGGTTAAAGAATCAAAACTTTTACATGACATTTAAATTTTTTTCATTTTTTATGTTTAAGAAAAAATAATAAAAGTATAAAAACTTTTCATGTTGTCGTATTTTTTTTTTCTTTGTGTAAAAATGCCTTTCAATAATTTAAAAACATTTTTGGGTATTTAAAAAATTTCAAAATTTTTTTGCAAACAGTTTAACAAATTCTTTTTTGAAAATAAGTATGGAAAACCAAAAGGCATTTTCAAGAATTTAAAAACATTTTTGGATATTTAAAATTTTCAATTTTTTTGAAAACTGTTTAACAATTTTTTTTTGAAAATAAGTATAGAAATCAAAAAATGCTAACGACACAAAAAAAAAACTTGTTTTAGTGAAAATAAAGTGTTTTAAAATTTTTAACATTTTTTGACTTCGATATTTTTTTTTCTCATTTTTTATATTTATGTAATCAAAAAGCATCTTCTTTCTAAAATATAAATAAAATTTTAAAAAGAATCTTTATAAAAATTCTCGAAAAAGTTAAATTAAAAAGTAAATATGGGTGTTATTTTCACGGAGAGAAAGTTAACTTTTTGAAAAGAGAGAACGTGTAGGAGAAGAGAGGAGAGAGAAATGAAATGAGTGCGAACCTGAGTTTTAAATCTCAACATTTGGTTAGCGTTGAGAGTAAATCTCAACCTTTAAAGATAATGTCTCTAAAACATTTTAAAAACTTGAATTATTTTATTATATAGATGTAATAAAAAATACTCTAAATAAAATAATGTGGGCCAACTTTTGTTTGATAGATGGGAGATAAAGATGATTCATTTAATATATATTAAATATTTTTATTTATCGAAAACATCATTTATCATTGCCTACATGCTTATTCAAGATTATCTAATAGTTTGCCTCTTTTTATATGTATATCTCTTATCAAATTTTAAGTATGGATCAATACCATAAGTATCAGATGATTTGATACCAATATTTAACTATGTATTTCACTTTTTTATTGATAAATATTTATATATCACTTACGCTTTATATTTAATAATGGTTGAATTCCTCGTCTCTCATTTAAAAGTCGAGGAAGTGGCAGAAAAAAATAAAAGTAAAAAAATAAATTATAAATTATAAAATAAAATAATTAAAGTAAAAAAAGAAAGAAAAAATAATATTTTTATATTTTAGTTTTATTATACCGCTGTTAATATGTATACATGCATATAATTATAGACACACATTTTCTTTTATCTTGCACTGCCCCTACTACATGTTTGTAAATAACAGGCTGAATACAAGAAGTTCAAAAAAGTTGTCATGGCATTCTTCTTCTCTGTGACAACCCCATTTGGGATAGCGGTCGGGATGGTGGTGTCGAACACTTACAGAGAAAACAGTCCGATGGCACTGATCGCCGTCGGCATCCTTAACGCGTCGTCGGCTGGTCTTTTGATCTACATGGCTTTGGTGGATCTCCTCTCTGTAGATTTCATGGGTCCAAAGTTGCAAGGTAGTGTCAAGCTCCAGGTTAAATCCTATGCTGCTGTTCTTCTTGGTGCTGGTGGCATGTCTCTCATGGCAGTTTGGGCTTGATGTGTATATGACTAATTATTCATCAATTGATTATGGAAGTAGTTTTGAATAAATTCTTTTAGAAAGTAGTTTAGGCTTCAAATATTGTAGTACTACTCCCTTGTTGTGGTGTTCCAATGAAGAAAATTAATGTTTTGTATTTTCTTCAATTAAATAATTCAGTTGCCATTTGTTTTTTATTTCCCAAAATTAGATTCTATACTTTCATTAAAATATACGATTTAATTTTAAACAAAATGGCATCATTATTTCGTAGCTTGCAAGGATAATTCAACAATTTAAGGTTGTTAGTGGAATAAATCGTAAACTGTGTTTGATTCTTGCTATAAGTACTCTAACTTAACTAATATCTAACTTAACTAATATTTGTAATTAGTGTCAGAACCAAAATTGGTACTTTGGGAGTATACTTTTAAAAATTTAAGAGATGAAAAGTATAAGTACTAACATTTTCAAATGTTTGCAAGGCCATGGCACCCCACCACCACACTGCCTTATGCCCATCCTTGACTGTGACAGATAAATTTAAGAGATGAACAATATAAGATATAAGTAATAGCATTTTCAAATGTTTGCAGGGTCATGACTCCCTTTGCCACCCTAATGCATGCCTTGCGTGTAGTATGCGAGTGATTACAAGTATTTGGAGATTTATCCCTTGGAAATGGGTCCCAAGAG
>JAULJZ010133904.1:0-31806 GCA_032270985.1 Heliamphora pulchella | reverse complement strand
TCGTCTTCAACGTATTCGGGACTTCTTGAAACTTTTCGACAAGTTTCATAAAGGTATAATGCTATTAAGATTAATATTGTTCTCGATTTTTCATGATAAACGCACATGTCATTTTTTACGGTCACGACGTCGGTTCAAAATTTTTTTTCCCCCACTCCAACAGAAAGAAGAAGGGAGAGGAAGAACTAAGGAACTTTGGTGGAATCCATGGGTGTAAATGCTAATTCCTTGATCCATATCATCAAAGAATGATCTATACAAGGTAAGTAAGACTCTAACACATCTGGTTTTATACCTATCAATAATCTCTTTCATCATTTGAAAGCACCAATCAAAGACCAAGAACCGAACATGAATCGAAAAGGCGTCATGGTGAGATTTTAGGACTGTTTTGGTGTGGCTGTTGTGTTTTGAAGTTTTCACGAGGTTTTCTAATGGATCTATGGCATGAAAGATTCTGAAGTTATCATAGTTGAGTGTACAAAACATGGATGTAAAGGAAATGGACCAACTATTGACACACATGATGCTAGGAGACTAGATCTAAACATAGCCTGCAATTTGAGCCTTTCAACCTCTCTGCCTTGATCTTTGGAACTTTATAACTCAATGCAAAAAAAATGATCTTAGCGTGTTCTTTATGTCCAGACCTAGATTTCTGTGCTATCTTTCATTCAAAATTGTTTTAAACTCATTTGAGTGAGTAGAACTCGAGATATTACATTTCTACCAAAGTCTGTCGATTTCAGACCAGTTAACATTGCAGACCTAAAAACCCTAGCTTAGATTGAGATCCGAGCTTTGGTCAAAGCATAAAAGTTGTAGTGAGGTCTTTGATCTTTTTGAAAAATACCGGATAGTGGTCCACAAGTCATGACCATATCGACCAGAAACTAACAGGGCAGTTGAAGCAGGAAACAAGAATGTAAAAAAGATTCTGCAAAATATGATCAACTCACACAAAGATTGGCTGGAACATCTATCGTTTGCACTTTGGGTGTATAGTGTTGGAGGCAAAACTGCCAAGATTATTATTTTTGTAAACGATTTTTCGATAAAAATATCTGGACGGGCAATCGCCGAAACGGGCTCCAGATAAAATTTTTTGATGTCGAACGATCAAAATAAAATCCGTACCACCACAGTTAATTTAGAAGAATAACTTTTTGGTCGATTCTCTAACTATGATTTTTGATTCCGAGTTGAAGCTCCCGTTAGACCTTCTATTGTATTCCCTTATGCGATTTCCGAACGTAGTGCGGGCTATGAGCTTTCGAGAACTTGTACCGGCAGAACCTGGTCAGCTTTACACTGGAAGACAAGTTCTCAAATTGGTTTAGCCTACCCGCATATTTATAGGGTTACAGCAGGGACTTGTGGAGTAATTATGACCAAGACTTCAAGTGTAATCTAGATATGTATTGAGCGGTTTCCGCAATGAAGCAAATCTCCCAGCGGTATCTGTAATTATGAAAAGCTTGCAGCGATTTTTGCAATTTCTATAAAACACTAAATTATAGTTCACACCACTAAAGAACTGTAATTGCACTCTAAGCCATAATCTCAAGGCCATCTTGCATTGAACTCCTGTTATTAAATGCTTAACTCATCTCCCCACGTTAAGATTTTCAACACTCGCCAATTAAATTTAATTACTGACAATTTAATTTAATCGACGTATTAAAATTTTTTAAGTAATTCCGCTTAACTTATCTGACCACCGAATAATTAAATTCACCAGAAGGGTTTGGCCCGGTGAAAACTTATAAGTTTTCTTAAGGGGGTATTGTTAATCCCGATCATTTGAGACATAGATTCTGTCAATAATTAATATTCACCATATAAATAATTAAAATCTGGTCTTTTGTATGCAAGCCGTACTCCACACACCAGATTAAATACTGTACAGAATAAAAAACATCCATGCATAACATTAAAGAAATAATATTGCATACATTGCTTATTAAGATTCTTATAAAATAAAAAATTAATTTTATTAAAATAAAATAAAATACTAAAAATATGATTTTCATTATATAACCCTAACACCGCAATGTTCAAAAGTACACAGTACAAGACCGCCACCTTCCAAACCTAGCAACCGCCACCTGGCACTTGTACTTTGTGGCGACCACCACTTACAAACTAGGCAACCACCACTTTCAAAGGTGGCGGGCACTCCTTTTTCCAGTTCTTGTATTATGTGATCTTTGTCATGTCACTTTATCTTCAGAATCAAACATTCATGCTTGCTAAGTATCGGTAATAAATATAAACTTTCTTTCGAGACTTGTACCATGCATTTAAAGCAGCTTAAGCGGTAAATAAAGAAAAACCATGCAAGCAGATGTTTGTACAAAGCAGTGAATGGTAGAAAAGTCTAAATGTATCAGAAGGTATGAAGCAGGGGCACCTAGGCCCATCAACAAATAATCTGGGGAACACAGGCTCATCAAACTGAATGTATCAGAATATATCAAAATGTATAAAAAAGGGGGAAATCTCTCTCTCTCTCTCTCTCTCTCAACGTCTTTGGCAGACCCAGCGAGAAGAAGGCTCGGCATCGTCTGAACTAACATCCTCGAATAACTCCTCTGGGTCATTGCTATCATCATCACCATCTGAAGAAGAAGATACGAGGCAGGAACGGCTCTCGAAGGAATAAGTAGACCCTCTAGTGCGAGCTCTGGAGGAAGAGACACAGGACCCACGACCTCGTGTTGGAACCTGGACAAGAACCTGAGGCTGGACCAGAACTTATAGCTGTACTATATTGGTGGCCAGTGTTGACGGTTGTTAAAAGGAGATAAAGATAAGAGCAGAGTACAGAAAAGAGAAAAGAAGTAAAAAAGTTAAAAGATACTCACTACGGCCACTGGAGCAAAAGCAATGCCAGTTGCTTGTACAATGACATCCAGTTGACGAATCAGTGTCCTCTGACCCGTAAGCATTAGCATCATGCGATCCTGCCACACCTAATTAATCTACGAAGAAAAAGAGGTAGTTCAAGAAAACTAGACAAGTATGGAAGTAACTGAAAGAAAAGGGGAAGAACAAAAGACAAACCTGGCCAATCTTAGCTCTAAACTCTGATGCCGGTGGAATCGAGACCGAAAGAGGCAAAGGGTAGCCATATACCACGATGTGAATATCCCATGGGATCTCGGAGCCTATCACCTCTCTAGTAGCAGCAACTCCTGCATCAGCTTCACTGGTAGCAGCAGCTCCACCAGCACCTCTAACAACAGCAGGAGTAGCCTGTCACGCCCTAAAACCCGGGGTCACATGAAAATCCACCAAACACCAGTTTTATGAAAAAATAAGTTTTCATATAATGAAATCCACCTATTGAAACCAATGGAATACCCAACAAAATATTTCTCATAAATAAATAACATACAGTTCCAACATGCATACAATATATCCGCCTTATGGCATACAAAACTTATCTTCAGGAACAGCCATGCCAAAAATGAAAAACTAACAAAAGTTTTCTGCCACCGCGGGCACCACCAAAGCTACTCCTCATCCACATCGTCACTTGAAAATGGTTTTACAGAAAATCCCACCTGTGAGCCGAAGCCCAATAGAAACATGCTATAAAACTGTAAAGCAGGCAGGATATCATATAGAGTGGGAGCTAAACTCAACCACGAATCCACATAACAGGTTTTCCATCATAAACCCCAAGTTTTCCCATCAGACTCCGCGAGTCTCCCCAAACGGTTTCATTAACATAAAACCCCAATTTTCATCCTTCAAACCATGTGTTGGAAATAGGCAAAAATCAGCCACAGTTAAGGAAAAACAGTAACTAAATATTGTTCCCTCACGAAATGTACCATCATGGAAAAAGAAGAAGAATAAGATCTTATATATCGACTCCATCATAAGGGGACAAAGGTAACACCTATAGACTCCTATCTGTTACCCTAGACCCCAGCCGTTCAAGACTCGCTAGGTAATGACAAGTTCTATACGGAGCACCACGTCGTAAATGCTGACTTTACCGGCAACAACCCGAGGGATAAAAGCACCCAAACCAACTTTCTTTACGGGAATTACCCCGACGAATAACAAAGGTACCTATTTTACGCACGTTTTTGGATTTTCACCGAGGACAACTCGTGCCGAATACACGTCATTCCGGCACATCTAGATATTCTTCTAAAAATCGAACCGTAGATCAACTACGAAAACCTTTTCACAAATATACATTAAACATGTATATATAAATCCATCCATCAACATGAAGATCAACAAAATATTTCTAAAATATTTTTCCCCATTATCAATAAAACGTTCAAAAACTGAGACTCAACCCCGAGGGTTAGCTCCAAACCTCTAAAACATAAAAAAGTCGAGATTTTTCATTTAAAACCACCGTTTTCAAGAACACCCTTTGAAAACCGTCCATCAATATCTCATATACGGTAATAAACCAAGAAAAGCTAGAAATCATGCTTTTTACCAAAAAAAAAAGTTTAAACACAAATATGTCATTTAATGTATTTTCTACCCGATGAAAACACGTACAATTGTATAATACACCCTCATACAACAGGATAGTCTAGAGTCCTACCTCGTTGGGTGAAAACCCGACGTCTCGAAAATTGAACCTCGTCGGAATGAGAATCTAACTGGATGAATGCGAAGCTTACGGCATGTACAGTAGGGATCCGCAAACAAACTACCGAAAAACCAAATCCTGGGCCCTTAAATCTAGAGAGAAGGCAGAGAAAAGGGGTAGAGAGAGAAGAGAAAGAGGCAGAAAAGATATTTTGTAACCAAAAAAGATATTTTCCTCTCCTTATAGATTTTCGTGTCAGGCCCCCACCGGTCGAGTGCCCAAACACCACTCGAGCGGACCCCTTGCCGATATACACCTTGCCACCCCACAGCTCGAGCGCTCACCCACCGCTTGGGCGGTCATCACACGGACCTACACTCTGCCACTACCCTGCTCGAGCGCTCACCCACCACTCGAGCGGTCAATGCTAAGTGGAACACTAAATTTAGGGTTCAAGCCAAACAGGCTTAAAATAAAGCGTGAAACACATCTATACATGTTGTTCTACAACTCCAACGCATAAACCATGCATCGATGATACACATAACATGAAAGAAACATGTCAACATGTATATATATATCAAAAATGAAGCGTTACAGGGTCTCACAGCTCTCCCCCCTTACAAAATTTTACCTCCGAAATTCACTACTAGGTCACGAGGTAAACAGGTCTGGGTATCTAGCATGCATCCCAGACTCTAGCTCCAAAGTTGCTTCCGCAACCCCGTAATGAAGCCACTGAACTTTTACATAAGCATTCGTTCTTCCCCGTAACACTTGCTCCTTCGTATCTAGGATCTTCACCGGACGCTCCTCATATATGACATCCTCATCAACCCGTAATTCAGCCCAATCTAACACATGTGAAGGATCAGGTTCATACCTCTGAAGCATAGAAACGTGAAAAACATTGTGCACAGATGTTAACTGAGGCGGCAAGGCTAGACGGTATGCTACCACCCCAATCCTTTCTAGGATCTCGAAGGGTCTAATAAAACGTGGTGATAGCTTCCCGCGAGGCCCAAATCTCATCAACTCCCCCACTGCAAACTCCAAAGGTCGCCTCCTTTGATCAGTATAACTCTTCTGGTGACTCTGAGTTGTCGCCAGACGCTGATGAATCACGACAATCTGCTCCGTAGTCTCCCGTACTAAGTCGGGTCCCAAAACAGTGGTCTCACCCACCTCTGTCCAACACACCGGCGATCTACAAGGTCTGCCATACAGAGCCTCATACGGTGCCATACCACTACTGGACTAATAGCTGTTGTTGTATGAAAACTCTGCCAAAGATAGATGATCCTCCCAAGAACCCCGGAAATCAAGCACACAAGCTCTAAACATATCTTCCAAAATCTAAACGATCCTCTTTGACTGACTGTCGGTCTGTGGGTGAAAAGCTGTGCTAAATGTCAAGCTAGTACCCAAGGCCACCTGAAGAGTCTGCCCAAAGCGCAATGTAAAACGTAGGTCTCGATCAGAAACAACAGTCACCGGTACTCCGTGTAGTTAGACTATCTCCCGGATGTACAATCTGCTCAATCTGTCCACCGGATCTCTCACTCGAATAGGGAGAAAGTGCGCAGACTTCGTTAACCTATCAACCACAACCCAAATAGCATCATGTCCCATCGGCGATCGAGGAAGTCCTGATACAAAAATTATCGTGATATTCTCCCACTTCCAGTCTTATATAGGCAACGGCTGCAACGGTTCCGCTGGTCTCTGGTGTTCCACCTTTACTTACTAACAAGTAAAGCATCGAGAAATGAATCGGAACACGTCCTTCTTCTTCCCTTTCCACCTGAACTGACGGTGTAAATCGTGATACATCTTCGTACCCCCCAGATGCATTGCAAGTCGTGAGTGATGAAGCTCATGTAGCACCTCAGCACGGCACAACTCTGGCATAAACAATTACCCTGACAACCTCAGACTCTAATCTGAGCACACCTCCCATCCTACTATGTCTGTCCCATTGGCAATGTGGTCCCGTAGCATCTGAGCCCCTTGATCGGTTCGTTGGGCCTCTAACACGCGTGCAACCAATGCGAGCTGTGAAGCAACTGAGTACAAGGTCGCGCCTCCTTATGTCTCCCTGAGACGCAGATCGAACTCCTCAACATCTCTCAGCATATCCCATTCCCGTATAGCCACAGAAGCTAATGAACCATGAGATCTCCTGCTAAGTGCATCAGCTACGACATTTGCCTTACCCGGATGGTACTGCAAATCAAAGTCGTAGTCCTCCAATAGCTCTATCCATCTTCGTTGGCGAAGATTAAAGTCCTTCTGGGAAAATAAGTACTTTAGGCTCTTGTGAACAGAGAAGACTTTGAAACGCTCACCATAAAGATAGTGATGCCATGTCTTCAAAGCAAAGACCACGGCCGCCAACTTTAGATCATGTGTGGGTAGTTCCCCTCGTGCGTCTTCAACTGTCGGGATCCATAAGCTAGAACCTTGCCTTCCTGCATCAGAATGCAACCCAAACCCTCATATAAAGCGTCACAGTACACTGTATAACCCAAACCTCGCTCAGGAATAATCAGCACCGGTGCATTGGTCAATCTCCTCTTCAGCTCCTGAAAAGCTGACTCACAGGATTCGCTCCACACAAACGTGTCTCCCTTCCGCGTCAAACGCGTCATCGGTGCTGCAAGCCTAGAGAAGTCCTGTACAAACTGCCGATAATAACCCGCTAGACCCAAAAAATTACGAATCTCAAAAACATTCTTCGGTCGCTGCCAATCTGTCACTGCATCAGTCTTCGATGAGTCCATTGATACCTCATCCTTCGACACCACGTGTCCAAGGAATCTCACCTCTGACATCCAAAACTCACACTTCTCGAAGTTCGCATACAAGCGATGTTCTCTCAGAAGCTGTAAGACAACATGCAGATGCTCCTCGTGCATCTTCCTCGTGGGTGAATAGACAAGGATGTCATCCACGAACTTGACCACAAAACTGTCCAGATAAGAGTGGAAGATACGTTCATTAGACCCATAAATGTAGCGGGAGCGTTTGTCAGACCGAACGGCATAACCAGAAACTCATAGTGACCATAGCGAGTTCGAAAGGCGATCTTCGCTATGTACTCGTCTCTAATCCTCAGCTGATGATACCTTGATCTCAAGTCAATTTTCGAAAAGCAGCAGGATCCCCTCAACTGGTCAAACAAGTCGTCGATCCTCGGCATCGGATATTTGTTCTTCACCGTTACCTGATTCAACTTCTTGTAGCCTATACACAATCTCAACGAACCATCCTTCTTCTTCGCAAGGAGCGCTGGAGCTCCCCACGACGACGTACTCGGGCATACAAATCCTTTATCAAGCAACTCCTGAAGCTGCACCTTGAGCTCTCGCAACTCAGCCGGTGCAAAGCGGTAAGATGGCATAGAGATGGGAGCTGCTCCCAGAACAAGATCAATCGGTGGAAACTCAAGCAGATCGTCAGGAAAGACATTCGAATAGTCGCACACCACATGGGACAACACCCCTCGAACCCCAATCGGCTCATCTAACCTGAGTGCAGAAAAGTGGAAACCTAAATCTCCTCGAACTAGAGTGGCACCGGGCATAAACCTCAAGCCCTCATCCTGATCACCCACAGAGTAAAAGCAGTCACCCTCCGGTGTACAGATCGACATCTTTCGTCGCTCACAATCTATAAAGGCATGGCAGGTAGTCAGCCAGTCCATCCCTAGGATGACATCAAACGTGGTCATGTCTAAAATGATAAAATCAAACTCTAAACAACGGCCAGTGACTCCTAACTCGCAGGATCTGCAAACTCTATTCAACACCACATTCCCACTGACATGGGTCTCTACGCTCACTGCACTGCCAAACGGGTCTACCTTTAACCCCAATGCAGATGCAAAAATAGAAGAGATAAAAGAATGTGATGCTCTCGTGTCGATGAGAACACTGGCCCATGATCTAAAGACTAGAAAGGTTCCTCTAATCATGGCTGGAGTAGCTACTGCATCAGGCTCAACTGGTGCCTTAGAAGCACTGGGATCAGCAAGAACATAAGCCTTGGCCTGTGGCAGTCTGGTCTGCCCACCATAACACTGAGTCGATGGTTGCTTCACCGACTACGCCGAAGCACCTCCTTCCGTAAACTTGGACGTCTATGCCCTAGGCTGCTACGGAGCCTGTCACCTCTGTATAGATGAAGCAGCTGGTGCTCCTGTTGCACCCTGGACATTCCCCTCACTGGGACAGTGTCTGCAAAAATGCTAGGACTGACCACACCCAAAACAGATAGGTGGGTCTCTCACCTGTGACTGGACATGTTTTGAACACTGAGCCTGGCCCTTTTGCAGGCACTCAACTGCATGATGTCCCAGCTGTCCGCATCGATAACAAGTTAACCCTCTCTGCTCTGGCCTTCCTGTCGAAGCCACGGAAGGTGTAGGTGTGGACGACTGCAGCTGATACGATCTGACAGAACGAGAACTAGGTCCAGACGACCTCTGGCACTTTTTCCCGCACCTCTGGAGCTAGGTATCTCCACTGCCCTACTGGCTCGTAGTCTCTCTAACTCTACGGCTATCAGCCAGCAAATTCTCGACCCGAATAGCAGCCTCTACCAGCTTGATATACACCTCCACATCTAAAGTTGTAACCCTATCCTTGATAGCAGGTCAGAGTCCCCTCTCAAATCGCCAAGTGCGCAACTCCTCTGTCGAAACCATCTCTTCTATGAACCGTGACAGATTCGCGAAATTGGCCTCATACTGGACCACAGACATGTTCCATTGAACAAGAGAGAGGAACTCCTCCCGGTAAGTATCCCTCGAAGATCTCAGGAAATACTTCTATAAGAAGACTCTCATGAAAGCATCCCACGTATGATCCACTGTGGTCTTGGCGTATTTTTACCAATCTCTAGCATCTTCTCGCAGTTGAAATGCTGCCAACCTCACACGCAAGGCATCCTCCTTGATATCCAGAGTATTGAAGATCGATGTGGTCACTTCCAACCACTCAGTAGCCACCTTTGGGTCTGGCTCCTCAGAAAAGGTTGAAGGATCCAACCGTCGAAACTCCCTCATAGCTACAGAAGCCCTTGGCTCAGGAACCCGCACACTAGCCCTGGTCGCTTCTGCCACAGCTCTCATAGTGGCCAACATCTCCTGGACAACATTAGCTCTGCCAATATCTGTACCACCCACTTGTTCCTGTGGGGTAGGAACGTTCCCTTCTTCCAGAACCTGAGCATATGCACGTCCTCGGCCACGGCTTCGGTCACGACCCCGTCCCCGCACTCCCCGCGTAGACATAATTCTATAGAAAGCAATATAAATAGGATAAGCTTTCCTACAACATGTTACTACGTAACACAAACACATAATCATACTATCACATAGTCATTTAAGATCATGTAAACACACCTCACGTACCGAGAAGAAGTAACAAAACGAACTTGTCAATTTGGATAACCTATTCAGATTTCCTGCTAGAAAACACGTCAGCCAAATGCATTTCTAACTTGGCTTCCAAATCTGTTAGTCCAAATGCCCTAAGGCAAGACTCATCTATCCTAAGGTTCAACCTCCATACCCACATATACACAACTATCATGCTCAGAAAGCTATCAGTATGTTAAAACACATGCAAGCAAGCATACACAATCAACCTCATCAGATGATAAACTCTTTTTTTTATAGTTCTTAGGTATTCGAACCCAGAGCTCTGACACCAAGTTGTCATGCCCCAAAACTCGGGGTCACGTGAAAATCCACCAAACACCAGTTTTATGAAAATATAAGTTTTCATATAATAAAATCTGCCTGTTGAAACCAATGGAATACCCAACAAAGTATTTCTCATAAATAAATAACATACAGTTCCAACATGCAAACAATATATTGCCTTATGGCGTACAAAACCTGCCTTCAGGAATAGGCATACCAAAAAGGGAAAACTATCAAAAGTCTTTCGCCACCGTGGGCACAACCAAAGCTATTCCTCATCCACATCGTCACCTGAAAATGATTTTACAAAAAATCTTACCCGTGAGCTGAAGCCTAATAGAAACAGACTATAAAACTGTAAAGCAGGTAGGATATACATTCATATAGAGTGGGAGCTAAACTCAACCACGAAGCCACATAATAGGTTTTCCGTCATAAACCCCAAGTTTTCCCATCAGACTTCGCGGGTCTCCCCAAACGGTTTCATTAATATAAAACCCCTATTTTCATCCTTCAAACCATGTGTTGCAAATAGTGCAAAAATCAGCCACAGTTAAGGAAAAACAGTAACTAAACATTGTTCCCTCACGGAATGTACTATCGTAGAAAAAGAAGAAGAATAGGATCCGATGTACCGACTCTATCACAAGGGAACAAAGGTAACAACTATAGACTCCTGTCCATTACACTAGACCCCAGCCGTTCAAGACTTGCTAGGTAATGACAAGTTCTATACGGAGCACCACGACATAAATGCTCACTTTGCGGGCGACAACTCGAGGGATAAAAGCACCCAAACCAACATTCTTTACGGGAATTACCCTGAAGGATAACAAAGGTACCTACTCTGCGCACATTTTTAGACTTTCACCGAGGGAAACTCGTGCCAAATATACGTCATACCGGCACATCTAGATAATCTTTTAAAAATTGAACTGTATATCAACTACAAAAACCTTTTCACAAATTTATATTAAACATGTATATATAGATCCATCCATCAACATGGAGATCAACCAAAAATATTTTCAAAATATTTTTTATCATTTTCAATAAAATGTTCAAAAACTGAGACTCAACCCCAAGGGTTAGCTCCAAATCTCTAAAACATAAAAAAGTCGAGATTTTTCATCTAAAACCACTGTTTTCAAGAACACCCTTTGAAAAAAGTCCATCCACATCTCATATACGGTAATAAACCAAGAAAAGCTAGAAATCATGCTTTTTACCAAAAAAAAAAGGTTTAAACACAAATATGATATTTAATATATTTTTTACTCGATGAAAACACATACAATTGTATAATACACCCTCATACAGCAGGATAGTCTAGAGTCCTACCTCGTTGGGTCAAAACCCAACGTCTCGAAAATTAGATCTCGTCGGAATGAGAATCTAACCAGATGAACACGAAGCTTATGGCACGTACAGCAAGGATCTACAAACAAACTATCGAAAAACCAAATCTCGGGCCCTCAAATCTAGAGAGAAGGCAAAGAAAATGGGTAGAGAGAGAAGAGAGAGAGGCTGAAAAGATATTTTGTAACCAAAAAAGATATTTTTCAAGACCTAGTGACTGGCGGACCACCCTCTCTGCCAAGTAGTACTCTTGACCGAAAGGTCCCTCCAATAGGATCCACATTGAAGAGGCATCGCGGCCGCGCATCAAATCCTTGCCAACTCGACTCTCCACCCCCCACCAGACATCTCGGTGAACTTATAAAAATTCAGTGAATGGTACAGTGATCAATAAATAGTGAACAGTGCAGTGATCAAAGAACAGTGTTCAGTGAACAGTGCAGCATAGTAAGTAGTGATCAGTGTAGAGAACATTGTATAGTACAATAAGCAGTGATCGGTGAATAGATAAAGCAGTAAGCAATAAGTTGAGAATAGAGCAAGAAGTTGTACTGGTCGGGAGTCGGTCGGTCCAAAGATGCCCGAAATCTCTTCAAGTCCTTTCCCTCGCTCTTCTTCCCCTTCAAACCTCGGGCCCACCAAGCAGCATGGGGGATAATCAGAGGATCAGCAGAAGAGTTTGACAAGACATGTAACCCAAGGAACTCATAGGTTCATTGTTGTAGAGAGAATGTGTTAGTTGAAGAACAGATAATAGAGAACAAAAAAAATAAATGAACAGTGTACATAAACTAAGGCGTACCTCCCCAACCCTCCAGTATCCCCCTGTGCTGAGCTTCTAAGGGAATTAGGTCAAGGCCCTCATCGAACCATACAGTGTCGCAAGAGCAGCTCCTCCCCAATCGTATGTGGACACCCAGTCAAATTGAAAGAGGGCACTGAGATAATGAAGGTGTACGGTATTCTCCTTGTTAAAAAAAAGGAGGTACCAAACATGTATAGTAAGAAATGAAATCTATGTATTTTAATCAAGTCTGGAAACTTGTAAAACCACCTGAAGGTATAAAACACATCAGATGTAAGTGGATCTATAAGAGGAAGAGAGGAGTGGACGGGAATGTTGAAATCTTCAAAGTTAGGCTTGTTGCAAAAGGGTTCACTCAGAAAGAAGGGATCGATTATGAGAAAACCTTTTTGCCGATAGCCATGCTTAAGTCTATCCAGATTCTCTTATCCATTGCGGCTCATTTCGATTACAAAATTTAGCAAATAGATGTCAAGAAAACTTTTCTTAATGGAAGTCTTGACGAGTGTATCTATATGGTACAACCAGACGGTTTCATAACAAAGGGCCAGAAGCATATGTTGTGCAAGTTTAAGAGATCCATTTATGGACTTAAGCAAGCATCGAGGTATTGGAATACTCGATTTGATCAAGCCATAAAGTCTTATGATTTTGATCAAAGTCCAGATGAGTCCTATGTGTACAAGAAGCGTAACGGAAATGTGGTGGTCTTTTTAGTACTTTATGTAGATGATATCTTGCTCATCGAAAACGATGTGGGGGTGTTATCTTCGGTAAAAATATGGTTATCTAGGCAGTTTGACATGAAGGAATTGAGAGAAGCCAGTCACATCCTCGGGATCAAGCTTTTGTGAGATCGAAAACAAAGGATGTTGGGTTTATTACAAGCAAAGTATATCGTTAACATCCTTGCTCGTTTTAGCATGCAAGATTCCAAGAAAGGGTTTATTCCTTTTAGCATGCAGGATGTTGGGCTTATGCCTTTTGTATCTGTTTACTAGCCTGTTTCCTCTTAGGATCTTTTGATGAACGAGCTAGTTCTTCTCTAGTGAACGCAGCATATCAAATTCGTGAGGGTCGAGATCTTGTTCTGTTGGTCCTTCCTGAGACACTTATCAGGCTTGATGCTGTCCGTACTGAGGGTGCTTCTTTCTTTGTAGGTAGTGCTTTACCGCTATAGGTTTCACTCAGCTCTTCTTTTTCTGTATTTCTCTTTATTTTTTCGGTCAGCTCTCCTTTTTTCTTTACTTCTCTCTATTTTTTCGCTCAACTCTCATTTTTTTTCATTTCTCTCTATTTTTTCACTCAACTCTCCTTTTTTTTTTTATTTCTCTTAGGTTTAGTTAATGGAGAAGGTGAACCTGCTGGAGAAACCCGTGTCTAATAAGTATAATGTGATGTCATTTGTCCATCATCAGGTTTACCGTCTTTACTCCACGGAAGTTGCTTGGAAGGATTTTCTAAGTTCTTTGACCGAAGAAGACATTTCCTGGCAATGTCCTTGGTTAAAGATTTCTCTTATGAATACTGCCACCATGGATCACCCAAGGGTCCTTGTAACGACCCGATTCGAACCTTAGTTGTAACAATTTGGTTGATAATGACTCGTGTAAAGTCCCAGCCCAAACCGTAGTATTAGCAACGGTTAGCCAATAAAATCTTAAGTTACTGAAAGATCAAAAATTCTAACTTGATTCGAAAAATCCTAACTCAACTCAAAACCCTAAAATGGTTCAAAACTCAGGCAATAAAACCTTAACACCCAAAGAGCCTCCCAACATTCTAAATTCAGTAAATAATATGAAATATAAGATTAAAAATCAAGAATTCTCATAATTAAGGTAAAATAACTATTTTGCCCCTAGTACAGCAAAAAAGTCTTAAAAATTCAAAATTTGACACATGGATATCCTAAATTAAGGATTTAAGTACAATTAAGTAGAAAAGGACAAACTAACATCAAAATGACAAAAATACCCTTTAGTGGCTGTCCACCTTGGAAGTTGTGCCAAAAAGTAACTTTTTACTTTTTTTAAGCTTAAAAAGATAAGAAAAGTGTCAAATCAAACATTATGATGGTCCAAGACTTGTTGAAACAAGTCATATACATAATAATATGGTATTATAAGCTAACAAAAGCAAACAAGCTATTATTGAAGTTCATACACACTAAAATAAGTCAAAAGCCATATTTTGTCAAACTAGCTTAATTTGTCTTAAAAGACTATATATATTTAATCAATTGCTATGGAAATTATAATAATTCATGAAAATACTATATTTATCATAATTATACTAAAATAATAGATGTCAGTAGGAAAAAATATCAAAAAGATACATTAAATTAACTTTTAATGTATTTTCATGCATAATAAGGGCATGAAAACCAAGAAAAGCCCCTTGATTGATGGGGGATCAGATTTTTGTCCCCCAAACTGACCCCTAGCTGTATTTATCTTTCCCATATCTGATTTATAGGCCTCAAAAGCTACACCAAATCAAATCTCCTCAAATCACATTAATTAAAAAGAAGGAAAAAGTCTTTAAAGGTACCTTTTTGTCCCCTTCATGTTCCCTAACCCTTCCCTATATAAACCAAGCCAAACGCCCTCTTCTTCCCTTCATATTTTTGTGCATATAGAGAGAGAAAGACTTGGTTGAGTGTTCTTGATGTATTATATTAGTTTGAGGGAGAAAAAGTAGGAGAACAAGAATAAGGAGCCAAGGAGAAGCAAGAGGTGTATTCCTAAAGCTATGTCCTTCCATCCTACCATCCTTGAGCCCTCTAAACAAGTAAGTAAAAACTCTAAATCTTATATCTAATATCTCTCAAAATATCCCTCAACTCATCTCTTTAAACACTTCAAAAATCGACCGAAAACAAACCGAAAAGGCGTCGTAGTAAAAAAATAGGGGCTGTTGTGTTCTTGAATGATATGAGATGTGTTTGCGTGTTGTTAATTTTGAGTTTGATGACCTAGAAGTGTGCTGAAACCTTGATATTAATGTTTAAAACACAATCATGTAAAGAAATAGAACAAAAACTTGACATATCATAAGTAGGAGACTTGGACCCTAAGAGACTTGATTTTTGAGAACATAGATGTTTCTGCCCCGAATTTTTGAACACCATAACTCAACGTAGAAAATTGATATAAGCATATTCTTTATGTCCAGATTTATATTTTTGTGTTATCTTTCATCCAAGATTGGTTTGAACTCATTTGAATAAGTAGAACTCGAGATATTTCAATTGTACCAAAGTGTGTTGTTTTTCGACTAGTCAACACTACCGACCTAAAACCCTTAGTTTACAATGAGATCCGAACTTTGGTCAAAACATAGAAGTTGAAGATAACATGTATATCTATCTACCCACCCGAAATGAGCATAGAAGATTGAGGTTTGATAGATCAAAACTCCTTTGAAAGTCTCTGTTAAGTTTCAGCCCTCAAGGGATACTTCTGTCACATATTTTTGTGTAACCCAAAACCCCTGTTTTTAGTAACCTATTTCAAAAGTGGTCTACATGAACATTGTAGATAACATATCAAACAAATTTTTATCCAAAAATCCGACCTTAAGGCCTCGGGATGATACTCCAAAGCCGTTTCAAACCCTCTGTCTAAAATCGGCTCTGTTGAGTTTTGACGGCTGACAGAACCTATTTTCTAAAATGGCCAAAAAGTCTAACTTGTTCCAAACAACTATCCTTAGATCTAAACATGAAACTTGTAGGGGACATGTTTAAATAGAACATACTAAAAAATGGGCTAATTTGGACTTGATATGATACCCCAAAAGCGAGACCAACATAAGCATATATTTGGTAAAATCTTGAGAAAAGTGCTGAACCGTTTTACTTAGGATGTTTTGTTCACCCATTAGTCTTAGGTTTTGGCCTTAGTGATAAACATAAGAGTTGTAGTAAATATTTTTATCTAAATAGTGTTTAAAAATCATAACTTGATTCCAAGTCTAGATGCCCCAAAAACTTGTCGACCCTTTTAATTTAATACTCGATTTTGGCCTTAAAAGTTGCTGTGTATGTTTGAATACTTTCTGTCGTGAGACCCGGGTTTGTGTTTTGATCGATTCGAATTAGTTAATTAGTGTTTTTATGTAAATGTATGATGATTAGAACTCATGTCAACAAGTTTTGAATCATATCTTGAGAATTGTAGCTTGTGGTTCACATACTCGTACCTTATATTTTGTGAGTTGTACCATGAACTTTCCTATGTTAGTTGATGCCATGCTGTAGGTTGTTGTACTTGAGATCCATATTTCACATCATGGGCATTGTCACTTGCATCTTAGCATATTGAAGTCCATCTGTGTAAACCGTTGTTGAGATGTATTATTGTCCTTCTTTGTTCTAAGTCTAGAGCATCCCTGGTTGCCATTTTGTAAATATCATCCCTGGTGTTTGAAATGGTTTTGGTTATACACCCTGGGTACGTCCCCAGTGTTTAAGATGGTTTTGGTTATACACCCTGGCTGCATCCCGGTGTTTAAAATGATTTATCATGGAAATTGTTAGGCACCATGGGTTCATCGCTAGTATTCTGGTTTTGGTGGTTTGGACTTTGGAGTTGACACTGGTGCGAAGGCATCATATATACTTCTTAAGGTGGGAGCATTTAGGTGCATCCCAAACCCCACACCGTTGCAAATTTCATAGTAAAACAGTTGTGGCATGTAGCCAGGCGAAGGATTTACTATTCGCAACGAGGAGTAGTGATAGCTTTGGTGTTCAATTTATCCATAAACTCTACTCTGGTAATTTTCCATTGTGGAATTCCTGTTACGATTTGGGTGTATATCGGGTTGGACAATTGCATTACATACACGGCATTTCACACACATTATTGACTTATCTGTTACCTTGTTATAAATTTGTCTATCTCTCTGACTTTAAATTGTACTGGGTGTTATATGATATGCGTTGTAGAATATTTTATGCCGTGAGATTAGTTAAAATGTTAGAGTGTTTTTCTTCTGGGCTCTGGCTCATGGCATTTGTGCCACAGGTGAGGAGGAGGAATTCTTCAAGGAAGTCCCCCTAGGTGAAGAGGAAGGTTTCGAAAAACAAGGCGAGTGGTAGGGGCCAGCAAACCCTGACAATACTAGCTGAAAGACGTAGTGTTCACCCTTTTTGAGTATTGTTCTTTTTTTTTGTTTTTGTTCAGTTTCCACAGGTTTTTTGAATTTTTAGTGAAACTGTAAGTGCTATGTATTTGAAACAATTCAGAACTCTTAATGATGTAATATTTATTATACATAAATATGAATGAATGGCTAGAATATTCCCTTTTATTTATATTTATTTATGTCCCGACGTGCCCCGAGGATGGGGCATCACAGTCCTGTTGATCGGTTTGAGGCTAGCTACTTTCTACCATCCGTATTGCATTCTCCGTCAGTTTGGTCACACTCAGACTAGGCCTGATGCTGCTGTGAGTCATCTATACAGTTCTCCTCATTGGGCTCCCTTCTTAGGCTAGTACCAGTGGGCTCATCTTCTCAACTGATGATGCCAATTGGTAGCGAGTTTGATGGCGAGCCTTCTAGGGATTACCAAAGTTAGTTGGGGTAGCAGTTGAAGTGTAGTGCAAAACAAGGAGGAGATAAAAAAATAAGAAAGCCTTAACTTTTCTTTGTTGTGCCCCTATATCTTGTTGTTTTCTTTTTAGTTTTTCTTTTTTTTAGAAGAAGGATGAGGACTTGTGAGCCTCCCTTGTTTTAGGATCGAACTGAATCAATAAAACTGATTAATGAAAACTTCTCCGTTTCTAGCTTGCGATGATTTCTGAAACTGTTCTTGAGATTTTCGTTTTTACAATATAACAAATCTTATTAGAAAAATATAAAGTCAGCTTTTGTATTAATCGACTATTTGAAACACGATTAAAGCGGAGAGCTTTGAACAAAGATTTGGGCAAAACTTCTGATAGAAGCTGCCTACGTATCCCGAAGAAGGGAATCAGGCCATAACGTAGTTTGAGGCTTGGGTCACACTTGGGTATTGCCACTCTCCTATTCATTGCCCTAACTTTTGCCAAGGTCACTCTTTCGAGTTTTCAACCTTGCGGGCTGCTCTAACTTTTGCCTGGGCTGCCTTTATTGTTTTTACCCAGCGAGCTTTTCTTATTATTTCTATTTTTCTCTCATAGATAAAACCTTTTGAGTTGGTTTGAGTCAATTGGTGTAGAAAAGACATTTCCATCCAAATCCATTAGGGTAACAACTCCTCCTAGCATCAGGGTTTGATAAGATAAGGATTGGCCCAATTAGGTTTGAACTTGTCCCTTGGGCCGAAGATCAGAGCTCTAATCTATTTGAGCACCAAGTCACCCTCTTTCAAATTTTGGGACTTAACCTTCTTGTTAAATGCCCGAGCTATCCTTCTCTTATACTGTTGGATATGAAACAATGTCCTGAGTCTCCTTTCATCGAACAAAAGCAACTCTTCAAATCTATCCCTCTGCCAATTTGATTCTAAAATTTTGCTTTCAGCCATTATTCTAAGGATGGAATCTCTAGCTCTATGGGTAAGACTGCTTTCATCCCATAAACTAATGCGTATGGGGTTACTCCGGTGGAGGTCCTGATCGACGTTTGGTATCCCCAAAGTGCAAATGACAACTTCACCAGCCAATGTCTACTACCCTCTATTGTTTTTAATAGAATCTTCTTCATGTTTTTGTTGGCAGCTTCCACAACTTCATTAGTTTGCGGTCTATATGGAGAAGACTTATGAGTGGCGATTCGTACTCCTCCAAGAAATCCAAAACTTTGCATTGGAAATGAAAGCCATTATCAAAAACTATCTCGTGTGGAACCCTATATCGGCATATGAGGTTTTCTTGATAAACTTGGCTACTTGGGAGGCTTTCAGAACAAAGTAGGGGGCAACTTCAACCCACTTTGTAAAGTAATCGATAGCCACAAGGACAAACTCATGTCCATTCAATGCTTTAGGTGTGATTTTTCCTATCACGTCAATTCCCCAGACCGAAAACGGCCATGTTGAAGTCATACTTTAAAGCTGGGATGGTGACACATGTATGAGATTTGCGTGAACGTGACATTTCCTGCATCTCGAAACAAACTTGTAACAATCTGTCTCCATCGTCATCTAAAAGTACCTTTGGCGTAGAATTTTCTTAGCTAACATCAGCCCATTCATATGAGGTCCGCAAACTCCTCTGTGAATCTCCCTCATCAATTCGTGTCCATCTTCTATGTCAATGCAGAGTTTGTTAACTGCCAAATATCCTCTCTTGTACAACTTTTCGCCATAGATCACAAACTATGTAGTGAGTCTCTTAATGGCTCTTTGATCCTTCTTGCTAGCTCGACTGGGATATTCTCCTTTATCGATGAAATTTCAAATATCATAATACCAGGGCAGTCCATCATTGACCTCTTGGGTAGTGACAATGTTACTAATTGCAGGTGCATCTCGTTGCTGAATTTTCAAAGGTCTCATTCTTACTCTAGATGGTATATATATCATCGATGCCAGAGTAGCTAGGGTGTCAGCGAACTTGTTCTGCAATCTTGGGACGTGGGTAAACACCACAAACTTATTACCTAATGTGGTCAACCATCTCAGATGTCCCCTCGGATATGGTTGGCTAGAGCCGTCTAGTAGTCCGTGCTCCGAGAGCCTTCCCAATGCAAGCAATGCCACAAACTCGGTCCGGGAGTAGGTAATATTAGGAGTGTGTATATTGGGAATATTGGGTGGGGAACAAATTTGACAGAGCATCGATTTATCAGAATGTTCTCTCTTATTTTTGTGAAAATGGCACCTATTTACAGGCATTTAGGACAGCACAAAGATCCTCTAGGATGCTGACACCTGTTCAAAAACGTACAAAGGTCAGGAACGTGTCCTTGTACCGAACTTGAATGTATGAACCAAGATGGTCGTGACGTTCAAAAGTGGCAGCATGCTATTAGATCATAAAAAGGTCGCGGTTGTGAGGAATGAAACTCAGTCTATTCTAGGATCACAAAGAGGTCGCGGCCGTTAAGGCAAGGACACAGCCTGAGGTAGGATCATGAAAAGGTGACGACCGTGAGGATGAAGAATATCGTGGCTTGAAGTTTTTTGAGGAGATGGGTGGTTTCTTGGGTTTTGAGTTGTATTCTTAGCATTGCAACTTGCTTGGGAGCACCCTTGGGCATAAACCCATGTTTTCTTCATTGGGGAGCATTCGAGATGGGTGCCTAAGAATTGACTTGGTCAAATTGGGGGGTCTACACCCACAAAAAGAAAATTACATTGAGCGTAAGTATCATCTAATACGAGAAATCGTGCATGAAGGTGATGTTGCAATAACTAAGATTACATTGGCAAAAAACCTAGCAGACTCGTTTACGAAGAGCTTATCGGCCAAGACTTTTGATAGTCATGTAAAGGGGATTGGAATCATGGCATACCAAAATGAGCAAGAATCATATTAATATAAGTGGCTTGTGATATCGCTAGCATTCTACTTGTGATCTCACAAAATTTTAATCTCAAGAATGTGATTGACTTTTTCGAAGTCATTCATATTGAATTGGCAAGGATAATCAAATTTCAACAGAAGATAATACCCCCACATCATTTTTAATGAGCAAGATATCATCTACATATAATATTAAAAATGCCACCACGATGCCATCACACTTCTTTTACACACAGGACTCATTAGAACTTTGATAAGAATCATAAGATTTAATAACCTAATCAAAATTAGTGTTTCAAGGCCTAAATGCCTACTTTAGTCCATAAATAGATTTTTTGAGCTTGCACAACAAGTTCTCTTCACCCTTTGCCATAAAATCATATGATTGCATTATATAAATGCACTCGTCAGGATTTTCATTAAGAAACCTAATCTTGACGTCTCTTTTCCAAACTTTATAATCGAAATGAGATAAAATGGATAAAAGAATCTATATAGAGTTTAGATAGCTATCGGTGAAAAGGTTTACTTATAGTCGATTTTTTCTTTCTAAGTGAACCATTTCACAACAAGCCTAGCATTAGAGGCTTCCACCTTGTTATCTGCTCCACACTTCTTCTTATAAAGCCGCTTGCATCTGATGGGTTTTATCCCTTTTAATGGTAGAACAAGATTCCAAACCTAATTAGAGTACGTGGACCATTTCAGATTTTATAGCATTTTTCCAAAGTTCTAATCTTTATCTTGAAGTGTTTCTTTGTACTTACATGGTTTGATATCAAGTTCACCGGGGACTTTGCATAAGACTCTCCGAAAAACATATGCCAATCTGGTTAATTAATAACCCTCCCACTACGATGAGGCATGGTATGCGACTATGCACTAAAAATGATACATTATGTACAGACACCCTAATGACCTAGCGAGATCTTAAGTTTATCCATGTGGATCTGATGATGAAAAATAAGGGAAATGGTACTTGAAATGTCTTCAATTAATCACTGATGAGAGGTTTTTGCTCAACTACACCTAAAAAAACTCTTACGAACCTTCAAACCGTAACCTTTGTTTCAATGATCACAACTTTTAAACCCAAAAAATGTTGTGGTCACACCATTGATCTTGACAACCGCAATCTTCATTAACACGACAGTAACAAACCTTCCATAAAACCCTTAATTTCTTTGCAATTATCACTTCCACTCCTTGCGGCCACAACATTTTGTGTCTGACAATGGAAGCTTCTATTACCTCAACATGTTAACACACCAGAGAGCGTCATCCCAGGCCCTTGGCCTATAAATTGAAAACCCCTCTTGGTCATTTGAGAGAGAAGAGTGTTATTAACTTACCGAAACTTTACCGAATCACAAGCTCAAATTCCCGCCCTTGCATTTCTAACGTTGTTTCTTACCTTTAAAGTACCAAAATCTGTCCTGATGATTAGAGGATAAGCAGACGAGTGTTCCATCCTCGCTTTGAAGTTGCGCTCGAGTCATAATTCTACAGGTATAATAGTAAAAATTCCTGCACTTTTGTCTCCCATGGAAAGGTCAAAATTAGGTTTAATTCATTAGCTTTAAGATTGTTAATCATGACCGCAAACTTTTCATGTTTTCAATTGCTTAATTTCATGAATTCAATAGACAGTTATTCCACTGTTATCCCTAGCATGCTCTATTTAGCCTAAATTCAGTACAATTAGTGATTAGGATACGTTATTCTTGCTTTAAGTATAATGATCTTCGTTTCCTTTCGACATGTTAATACTATAAGGTTATGTATTTTTTATATTTGATTTTAGATATTCTCTCTTTAATTCTCAATTTATGTATTTGTATAGATTTAAGAATTTAAGAAAAAGAATTAATGATGATAAGTAGAGGCCAACATAACGGTTGGTCGAAATGGGGTGCCGAACATCTTCTTTGTTTTGTACCTTAACTCCCGAACCCATTTTTGAAGGTAACAATGACCAGTGGCTTTTTTTTTCTTGATTATTTTTAAAAACCAAGTGACGACTCTATTTTACAAATGTAAAGGATTTTCATATTTTTAATTTTAAGGTTTTATTTTCTTTTATAAAAAAATTTTTGCAAAATAAATGAGTTTTCTTTACAAACCCGATAAAAACGCTACAGCTATTTTATAAGGACTCCATTGGGAGCTTTTTTTTAAAGAAATAAAAATAGGAGAGCTAGATTCAAGATCATCATTTGTTCTTTTATTTAAATTCTCATTTGTATTTTAGCATGCTTCTTTGCATTGTTCTTCATTCCATTGCTTTGTTAGGAATGTATACTAAAAACTATACTTTTGTGTAATGAATTTTAGTATTGATTTTATTTATTAATTAAATCTATTATTTTTATTTTCATGAGAATATGTATAAGCAATATTTGCATTACATTATTTACTTAATTTTATGCATATGTGTGACGCCCTGTCCTCCGGGCACGTCGGAACATACATAAATATAATTAAAAGAATATTCTAACCATTTATTCATATTTACATATTATAAATATTACATCTTTAAGAGTTCTAAACTGTTTCACCAAGGATTTAAAGATATTACAATATACACAGGAAACTAAAACAAAAGAACAAAAACAGAGGTATCGAATTCTCAAAATGCATCAGCGGGATCCACGTGGTCTTAGAACTTACCCTGTTCTAACTCTTTTTCTCCCTTTGGGATAACTTCCTCCAAGAACTCCTCACCTGTAGCACGAATGCCATAAGCCAAAACCCAGAAGCAAAACACTCTATCCTACTAACTAATCTCACGGTACAAAATTCACCACAACGCATATCATATAACACTTAATACAATTTAAAGTGAAGAAGACAGACAAATTTGACAATTACGGCAATGCAACATATATAAGAACAAGTATATGGGTGCGTGATGCAAATGAATGTGTTGCAACCAATTTAATTTTCTAATCCAATTTAAACATAAGTTATTTTAGGTTCTCCCAAACTGAGATGAACCATCCTAAACCCCATGATCCCAACCACGCTAACTAAGTCTACCGACCGATAAAGAGCGTTCCTTAAGCCGTGGAATGACTACGTAGCAGACTAAGTGTCCAGCTAGGTCATCACTGACGGTAAGAGTGTGGACAAGTCAACACTCAGGCTCTTGATATTCAGATCAAGGTCAAACGCGGGATCATGAAATTTAACTCCTATTATTACGCCATCTGAACCGCCTTCACCAAAATATAAATATCACAATAATGTGCATTTAGTACTTGGGGCAAAACCTCCCAAAACAAATCAGGACATATAGCCAATATCACAATATTCCCAAATATTTAAATTTTTAAGAATTTTAATTCCATCAATCCAAGTATTAGGCTTAAGATTCAATTTCATTCTTCCAAAAACAACTAAATAAATAAATTCAGTGAACCCCGTAAACCTAACCCAATGATGATGTCGTATGACATGTGTAGCCGCTATTTACAATTCACAGGTACAAATTAATCATGGCTTAAGCTAAGATGACATATATATATATACTTTGCGTGGAACTGTAAAACTATGAGCATGGAGTACAAGTATATAAAGCATAAGTTCTAATCATCGTACATTCAATTAAAAATACTAATTAACTAATTCAAATCAATCAAAACACAAACTCGGGTCTCATGACAAAAGGTACTCAAACATATACATAGCAACTTTAAAGGCTAAATTCAAGTATTAAATTAAAAGGGTTGACAGGGTTTTGGGGCATCTAGATTTGGAATCAAGTTATGACTTTTTTAAACACCATTTAAATAAAATACTTCATGTAACTCTTATGTTTAACACTAAGGTGAAAAACTAAGGCAAATGGGTGAACAAACAATCCTAAGCAAAAATGGTTCAACACATTTCTCAAAATTTTACCAAAAATATGCCTCTGTTGGTCTCAGTTTTGGGTATCAGATCAAGTTCAAATGAGCCCATTTTTGGATATGTTCTAGATCAACATGTCCCCTACAAGTTTCATGTTTAGTACTAAGGGTCATTGTTTGGAACAAGTTAGAATTTTTGGCTATTTTAGAAAATAGGTTCTGTCAGCTACCAAAACTCAGCAGAGCCGATTTTGGACGGAGGGTTTGAAATGGTTTTGGGGTATCATCTCGAGGCTTCAAGGTCTGACTTTTGGACAAAACGTAGTTTAATATGTGATCTACAAAGTTTAGGTAGACTACTTTTGGAATAGGTCACTAAAAATAGGGTTTAGGGGCTACATAAAAGTAGGTGATAGAAGTGTCCTTTGAGGACTAAAATTCAACAGAGATTTTCAAAAGGGTTTTGACCTATGAAAACTCAATATTATGTTCTTATTGTTGGTGGGTAGATAGATATACATGTTAGCTACAATTTTTATGTTTGACCAAAGTTCGGATCTCATTGTAAACTAGATTTTTCAGGTCGATAGTGTTGACTGGTTAGAAAATGATACACTTTCGTAAAATTGTAATATCTCGAGTTCTACTTACTCGAATGAGTTGAAATTAACTTTGGATGAAAGATAATACAAAAATCTAAATCTGGACATAAAGAACAAACTTAGATTAATTTTCTACATTGAGTTATAGCATTTTCAAATTCAGGACATTAACATCTATGTTCTCAATAATCAAGTCTCTTTAGGTTCAAATCTCCTACTTATGTTATGTCAAGATTTTGTCACATATCTTTGCATGCTTGTGTTTTAGACATTAATATCAAGATTCCAGCACACTTATAAGTCATCAAACTCAAAAAGAGAAGTTTTGAAAACCAGAAAGATTTATGCAAATGTTTGTGAAAAGCTAATTTTGGAGGTTTGGAGCTAGCCCTTGAGGTTGAGCCTCATTTTAACGTTCGTTGGTCTCCATGGTTAGGTGGATGACGCTGATATGTGAATGTGATGTTTGTATATGGCTTTGTATTTGAGGTAAAACTGTTAAGAACATTGTTTTTGCAAATGAATTTTGATAAAAATTAACTGGACGGGCAAACGTTGAAATGAACTTCAGAAAAAACTTTTGATGTCGAACGATCAAAATTAAAACTCATACAACCAAAGTTAATTTAGAAGAATACATTTTACTGGTCAAATCTTCAACTACATTTTTTATTCCATGTTGAAGCTCCCATTAGACCTTCTATTGTATTCTCTTATGCGATTCTCGAACGTAGTGTGAGTTATGAACTATCGAGAACTCGTACCGGCAGAACCTGGACAACTTTAGTCTTGAAGACAAGTTCTCAAACTGGTTTAGCCTACTTGCATATTTATAAGGTTACAACAGAGACATGTAGAGTAATTATGAGTCAGACTTCTAGTAGAACACAGATACATATCTGCGGTTTCTGCAATTAAGTAAACCTCATAGCAGTATCTGCAATTATATAAAACTAGCAGTGGTTTCTGTAATTTTTATAAAATACTAAATTATAGTTTATACCACTAAAGAACTATAACTGTACATTGAACTCCTGTTATTAAATGCTTATCATTTCTCCCCACGTTAAGATTCTCGATACCCGCCAATTAAATTTAATTACTGATAATTTAATTTAATCGACATTTTGTAATTCCTTAAGCCCTTTCGCTTAACTTATTTGACCACCAAATAATCAAATCCACTTGTAGGGTTTCGCCCGGTCAAAACTTATAAGTTTCCTTAAGACGGTATCGTCAATCCCTATCTTTCGAGACGTGAATTCTATTAATAATTAATATTCACTATATAAATAATACTGCTATCCAACTCACCGGGAATATAGACCCATATAAGATCGCACCCTCCAATGAATCAATACAACGAATATTAAATATATGCAAATTAATAATTATTTCAGAATTAAGAGTATAAGCACTATTCATAATGACCTTGGAGTGTGAATTAATTTATATAGTCAATATAAAATTAATTACCCTAATGTGCCCCATTCAACATACACAAAGTGTACTAGTACAAAGAGTCAGAACAATAGACAATGCTATTATCAGTTTTCTGTAACCAAAGCAGGCCTATTAAAACTCTGTACTGCAGTCGTACCGATGGTATGTCAATTTTCATCTAAACTGTGATCATAAAACTTATATTCTGCAAGAACTTAAAATCTTATCTTCTGTGTACAAGCCGTACTCTACACACCAGAGTAAATACTATACAGAATGAAGGACATCCACGCATATCATTAAAGAAATGGCATCCATACATTGCTCATAAAGATTTTAATAAAATAAAAAATTAATTTTATTATGTTAGTTCTAGGCAACCCAAGAGGGGGTGAATTGGGACTTAAAAAGATAATAACACTTCTTTAAAAAAATTTCAAAATTTTTTTAATATTGTAAACAAATATAGCAAAATAATCAAAGATTAAAGCAATGTAAGTATTAAAGAAGTTAAGGATAGAGAGAATGAACTAGACACCAAAGATTTATAGTGGTTCGACTTCTTCCAAACCTACGTCCACTCCTCAAGTCTCCCCTTCAGAATTTTCACTATGTAGAATGCTTAATGGGTGCATTCAAAGCCTTACAACCTCAAGACTTTCCTTGAGAATATCCACCAGGATACGAATGTTTACGGGCACATTCAAAGACCTTACAATAGCCTCAAGATAATCCTATGAAAATAATCTCTTGTTTTCTTCTATCTTTTTTGAGGAGATTTACTCACTCACTCAAATGATAAAGGGTGACTCGCCCTTGGGTACAATAAATGAAGTGTATCAATGAGTATCACTCGCTCTTTTTACAGAAATTGATTGGCAATAAATGAAGAGGTAAAGAGAGATGAGGTACAATTGCTGAAGTTATATGAATAAATGAAAGCTTCAAAATTTTGAGTTTGAATCAAGCAATAGAACAGTGATTGTAAATCCTTGGAGATTTTAAATGTTGAGGAGTAACTCCTTATATAAGCTTTTGATTCTTTATGACCGTTGGAAATAGGTGAGCGCATTTAATGCTAAAAATTTAACAGTTGAACTCTGCCGCGAATTTGAATTTTCATCACAGGTGCCTACACAAAATGTCTAGGGCATGGTTCTTCAAGCGGTTGGGTCGACTCTGATCTTTGAAAAGGTCAACACAATTTCAGCATTCTTTTTCACCAACACAACGGTGTCGACACATTTGGTTTTGGTGTCGACTCAATGGTTCTTTAGATTTTCAGAGAGGGCAATTTGTGTCGACTCATATTGCCTTGGTGTCGACACTAAAATTCTGCAGGAACCCTCGAGAAATTTGTGTCGACTCATTTGAACTTTGGTGTTGACTCAAAATTTCTTCAGGCAGGCTCGGGATATTTGTGTCGACTCACAAAATTTGCTGGTGACCTCGGTATTTTTGTGTTGACTCATCTGTCATTTGTGTCGACTCAAAATTCTGAATAACAAAAGTGAGGAACCACTTTTGTGTTGACTTAAACTCAGCTTGTGTCGACTCTTTTTGAGTGCAGAGAGCTTCGGCTCTTTTGTGTCGACTCAACACCTATTTGTATCGACATTAATATTTGATACCTAAAACATCTTCAACGGATATATTATGGTGTCAACTCATTTGCTCAAAAGTATTGACACACTTGAGATATTCAAGTATTTTTTGCCTTAAAATGTTGACTCAATTATCAATTAGAGTCAACATAAAATATTCTTATTCAAGAATACTTAAGTGTTTAATCCATTGAGAGAAGAGTCATCTCATAAGGTCAAAATGTGTCAACTCATTTGTTCATTTGTGTAAACACTACTTTTTTGAAAATATTAAATATTATTCTTTTAAATCAATTTATTTTTTAGAAAATAAATTATGAAAATCATCAAAATCAAAATAAAAAAGCCCCTGGGCTAACAATCTTCTATTTTTTTATGATTACAATAATTTTAATATTTTCTAGAAAATATTTTCAATAAGGGTTCTCTTCTTATCGATATGCCTTAAACAAGATATGCATTCTCAAAAGCTAGGCAAACAATCAACAGTGTAATATACACTTATAAGATGATTTGCAACATTAGCTTAGAAACATTATGAGTTTATTAAAACTTATGCGTCACAACAAATATGTGCGAAATGATTTTTAAATTCCAAATATCAATCATAGAATGTATAAATGGTATGCTATCAAAAGGAATTTAACATTCACAATTATATAATCATTCATCCATAAGCGTAAAAAAGATTCAAAACCATTCAACCATTCAACCATCACAAACAACAACAACAACAACAACAACAACAAGAAATGTATGTTTACCAATTACAACTTCTCCTTTAAAATCAGCCATAAAAAAAAAAAACCACTGAATGATAATGTTTGTATTGTTTTCTTCACTTCACTTCTTCCTTACCTTTCTTTCTCCCCTTTTGAAATCATCAAAAGAGGGGAAGTCACTAGTCATCCATAAATTGCTTGAACTTCTTCTTGACTTCTTGTTTTTGTCTTCTCTCTAAGGCTTTCTCCTTTGAGAAAAAGGCACTCTCGTCCTTTTTCTTTGCTGCAGCCATCGCACACAAGAGCTAAATCAACTTCACATTTTAATCTGGCAGCTTTCTCTTCCTTGGATTCCTTGGCCTTGAATTGCTTTCCCCAGGCCCCTTGGAGCCATTTTAGATGTTCTTCAACCTTGCGAGTGTTAGTGTGAACGGTAGTGATGATTCCTTGATCATATTCTTTATGCACTTGCTGCAGAATTACCTTGTTGCAATTGACGATGGAGACAAGACTGTCATCCATGGTCTTGCACAATGCTCTTCTAGCATCAGTGGCATTCTCAACTTCACGCTGTAGTGCACGATTGGTTTTGTCAAGGTGTTTTACTTTTTCAGGCAAGGATGAGATATTGCTATTTAAGTCAAACATATCTTGATCGATTTTTATTTGAAAAAAAGTCAAGGAGGAAAGACCTTGGATCAAATAGACAATCTCAGATAAATCAAAAACTGGAGAATCAGAAGAAGTAGAGGGGGCAGATGGAATATTAGAGTGAACAGGAGGAGGAGAAGCATGTGAGGGCACACTGGAGGGTCCAGGTGTGTGAGTTTGAATATGTCACGCCTCAAACTCCGGGTTACGCAAAAAGCCTAAGAATAACCACTGAAACCGAAATACAACAAACTCAAGGTTTCTCTCGAAAGCATAATACATGCATACATCCATAAAAATTACATATGCTTTACAGCATGTTACATCTAAACATGAAATATATACAGAAAGGTATAAACTACCTAACAAAACAAGACAACAGGGTCTTGTCAACAGCCACCTTCGGGCACCACCGGGTTAATCTACAGGACCACTCTTACCTGAAAAAGATTTTACAACAAAATTCCACACCGTGAGCCGAAGCCTAATAGAAACAGACTATAAAGCTGTAAAACAGGTTATGTAATCATAAGCATACAAGCTCAACCACAGGAGCCAAAAAAGTTTTCCTAACCCAAAATCACAAGTTTTTCATCAGCCTCAATACGGTTTTAATTCATAAAATCCCACATTTTCATCCTCAAAACCATGCACATTAACAATGCAAATAACGTTTTCACTGTTAAATAAAAGCAGTAACCAAAACGTTAGTTTTCACTCGGATCACACACCGAGGAAAGAGAAAAGATATTTTCCACTCGGTACACACACAGCCGAGGAAAACAATATAATCAGTAATAAAACTGTATGCTCCACTCAAGCCACATCACCGAGGAGAAAAGATAAAAGGAATCCTATGTACCGACTCCGTCACAAGGGGACGAAGGTAACAACGATAGACCCATGTCCATTATCTAATCCCCATACACCATGGGATTGGTTAGATAATTACAAGTACTATACGGAGCACCACGACGTACATGCTGACTTTACGGGCGACAACCCAAGGGACAAAAGCACCCAAACCAACCTTCTTTACGAGAATTACCCCGAAGGATAACAAAGGTACCTACTCTGTGCACGTTTTTGGATTTTTACCGAGGGCAACTCCTGCTAAATACTCGTCATCCCGGCACATCTAGATAGTCATTTTACAAAACCAAAACGTTTTCACATTTATACATTAAACTTGTATAAAGATCCATCCATCAACATGGAGATCAAACAAAACGTTTTAAAAATATTTTTTTCCATTTTCAACAAAACGTTTTCAAAATTGAGACTCAACCCCAAGGGTTAGCTCCAAACCTCCAAACATGATTTGTCGAGATTTTTCACAAAACCACCATTTTTCACCATTTTCAAGAACACCTTTTGAAAATCCAATATCCACAAGTTCAATATCATGCAATAAACAAAGAAAATCAAAAAACATGCTTTTAACCGAGCAAACAAGGTTTGAACACAAAACATGATATATAAGCATTTCAACGAGGGAAAAAGCATATAATTACATGTAACGTAACTGGCTAACCGTCACTGTCACGTCCCGACACCCGGGTCACGTGAAACATCCACAAATAAACTCCCAAGGAACAAGAAATTTGATAAAAAGTTCCACAAGGATGAAAAAAAATAACCTTTTACAACACATTCGGCCAAAAACAGGTGAAAACGGTTAAAAGATCTTGACATACCCTCACTCTTTCGGCCATAACTTTTTCCATAAAAAGCATTTCATTGTGAGAGAGGTGTCATTGGAAAGAAGATTTCTGGTACTTCAATTTGAACACAAAAATGACCCAATTCCGAGTTCGAATGAGGGAGATATGATCAAAAGAAAACTGGCCCAAAAATGGCCCTGTGGCCCCAGTGCACGCGAAGTACTCGCAGAGCGCTTGAGCGCCTCACCACCAGAAGGTAGCGCTCGCTGGGCGCTGTTGGAGCGGAAAAAAAATTTGAACCGACGCCGTGACCGTAAAAAACAACGTATGCGTTTTTCATAAAAACTGAGAACTATATTA
>JAULJZ010133893.1:0-10825 GCA_032270985.1 Heliamphora pulchella | reverse complement strand
GAGATTGCATGATTTACAGTTTTATGAGAGTTGAACTGTGGGAATTTTATTCAAATGTTGTACATTTTGATTATCAATTGTAAAACCTATTTTCATAAATGGGTGTTTGTGGGTTTTCACGTGACCCGAATGTCGGGGCGTGACAAAGCTAAACAAGTGCCCAAAATGTCCCTAAGCATCCATAATGTGCTTAATTCATGTATATCCAAATCACACCGAAATTAATATTTTAACTTTAAATTAATTTTAAAAATTTTATTTTTGAAAATTACCAAAATCTAAAATTATTCCCAAATTAAATCTCTCATGCCTCCACGCACACAGGTGAACCCAACAAATCTCGTTAAAACATTACTGGGGCCACTGGCCATACATATATATATATGATAGTTCAAGCAACCCAAGAGGGGTGAATTGAATTTTTAAAAAATAATAACAATTTTAAAAATCTTATTCAAAACCTTTTAATTTCTCAAATAGATATAGCAACATATACAACAACAGAAAATTAAAGAGGTTAGAGAGAGAAAAATTGAACCAGACACCAAGATTTATAGTGGTTCGATTTCTTCCAAGTCTACGTCCACTCCTTAAGACTCCTCTTGGGAATATCTACTAGGATCGAATGCTTCATAGGCGCATTCCAAAGTCTTTTATAGCCTCAAGAAGATCTTACAAAATAATTTTTATTTTTTCTAATATCTCTTGAGTTCTTCTTTAAAAAGGATCACTCACTCTCTTAAAGGATCAAGGGTGACTCACCCTCTAATACAATAAATATGAGAATCAAAGACTCACTAACTCACTCTTTTTACAAATGATTGAAAATAAATGAACAAGAAAGAGTGAGAATCGGCTAGAGGAGTAAATGAACAATAAATTCTTTCTTAAAGATTTTGAGCTTTTGATTCAAGTAATAAAATAGTGTCTAGAACTTTGAAACTCTGAAAATTAACTCCTTATATAGCCATCTGAAGTAAATGACTATTGGTGGGTTGGTGGAGGTAAGTGATGCTTTAAAATTCAACTGTTGGAACCAATGCGAGATTTAAGATCTGTCGCAAGTGTTGACTCAAAACCATTTTTTGTCGACACAAAATATCTAGAGCTTAGTTCTTTAAGTGGTTGTGTCGACTCAGATTTTCGTTGGTGTCGACCCAATTTCTGCTTTTACCTCACCCACACAGTGATATCGATTCATGAATCATTTGGTGTCGACGCAATGCATTTCTTCAAATTTTCAGGTGAGACTTTGGTGTCGACTCGTAATCGTTTGGTGTCGACTAAGAAAGTTACATTCAATCTCGGGACTTTTAGAGTCAGCTCATCTTCGTTTGGTGTTGACTCTGAAACTTTTAGACAGTCTCGGTTGTTTTGGTGTCGACTCAACTTCGTTTGGTGTCAACCCAAAAGTCTTGGTTCCAAAAGGGACATTTGTGTTGACTCAACAAACTTTGGTGTCGACCATTGTTGACTTGGAATTGGGAAATGACTTGTAGTTTTGATGTCGACCCATTTCTCTATGGTGTCGACTCATTTTGTTTCTCAGATGGTGTTTTGGTGTCGACTCGTGTGAATTTGGTGTCAACCCAAAATTTGAAGTCTGGAACCTGAAGGATCATTTGGTGTCTACTCAAAATACTTTGGTGTCGACTCAAAATGAATCACGGTCTAATACTAAAGGTGTCGACCCAAAATCATTTGGTGTCGACTCGTTTGAGTTCCTAAAACGTCTTAGACAAAGATGTTAGGGTGTCGACTCAATTTCTCAATGGTGTCGACACACTTGAGAGTTTCAACCGTACTTTGCCTTAAAGTGTCGACTCAAATATCAATTTGTGTCGACACAAAATGTTCTTATTCAGAATACTGAGTGTCGACCATTTGATGCAAAGAGTCAGCATAAATGATATAAGGTGTCGACTTATTTGTCATGAGCTGTCAACACTTATCTTTTTGAAAACTTTTAAATATAATTTTTTTAAATTTATTTAATTAAGAAAATGAATTAAAAAAATCATCAAAATCTAATTAAAAAGCTCTTGGGCTAACAATCTCTCATTTTTTGATGATTATAATATTTTTTTGAAAATATTTAAAAAGATTTTGTATAAGGTTCTCCCCTTATGTCTATACCTTAAACAAAATATGCAATTATAGCAATTGAAATTAATTTAGAAGTATTCTGAATTTATTAAAAATTGAACATCAATGCAAGCAAGCTCAAGCATCCAACAGTTTGAACAATACATGTATGTGCAGAACTCTAACATCATGCAATCACAATCTCAGTATGACATTCAACATTTTAACAACAGTGATATAATCAGTTGATATGAATTTTGAGATATGATATTTCACAGAAATTTAAAATTCATACATTCAACAAGTTAATTGTTCTTCAAAAACCAACATACATTCATTCATTCGAAAAACAACTAAATAGAAATATGTTAATCCACAAACCACATCCACAACAAAAAAATGTATGTTTTCAAGTTACAACTTCTCTTTCAAAGAAAAAACACAAAAACTTCTTCTTGACTTTCTTCTCCATTGTTTTTGAATTTCTTCCCCATTGTTTTCTTCTTCTTCATCTGCTCCCTTTTTATAATTATCAAAAAAAAAACTTGCTTCAAAGATCATCTATCTGTTTCTTGAATGCCTTCTTCTTTTCTTGCTTTTTTTTTTTCTCATAAGCTTTTTCCTTGGAGGAGTATGCTCTCTCATCTTTCTTCTCTTGTTCTGCCAAAGCTGCAAAGGTGACTGCCAAAGCCAGGTCAACTTCACACTTCAACTGAGCAGCCTTTTCTTCCTTCGATTCATTTGGCTTGAACTGCTTGACCCATGCCTCTTGGATCTACTTGAGATGATTTTCCACTTTTCTGGAGTTTTGCTAGACAGCAATGACAACTCATTCATCATACTCTTTTTTGACTTGTTCTAGAATGGCTATGTTGGCTTTCACAATTGCTTCGACACTGCCCTTCATCTTCTTGCTCAAAGACTTTTTGATATCACAAGCATTTTTTATTTTCATTCTAAGAATGCGTGTGCCTTCTCAAGGTTTGTGACATTCTCATAAATAGATGACACTTTACAACCTACGTCATAAAGGTCCATATCAACCTTCTCACGAAGGGAAGCCATAGAAGAAGTCAACCCCTGCACAAGGGTGACTAGCTCAGCAACCACCTGGGAGGAGGGACTAACAGGTGGGATAGAGAAGGAACTACCAACATGATGAGGAGGAGGAGGTACAGAGGAGGAAGAGGAATGAGGAGCATCTGGTTTGGATAAATGGGGAACAGGGGAACCAGAGTCAAAAGGGATGGGGGAGTTTGCACGACCTGAAGAGGGGGGAAACAGAGTTCATCCTGCAGAGGAGGTACCACGATGGGTAGTCCAATTTCCATCAACCTTGGAAATCTGCATGTGTTTCAATGTTAATTTCCCATAAAGGTCATGTTTGGAAAAGGAAAACCCCTTCCAGTGGAAAGATCAACACCAAAGTGTTGGAAGACTTTAGTAAATAACATAGCATGAGGAAAGGAGGAATTGTTCTTAGAGTAGGATTGAAGCATAGATGAAATGAACAGATAGCCAAGATCAAGTTTCTTGCCCTCGAGAATGCACCACATGACAAAAACATGCATGAAGGTGACATCACCAAATTTTTTCAATTAGAACAGAAAGATATGATTGACAATATGATATAAAATCCTCATCTCAGGTTTGAGAGAGTTGGCCTCAAGAGACTTAGATGGGTCAAGCTTTTCAAGTTTAAAGATCTATTTCACAGCCTCATGAAAAGAGAAACTTTTAATGGTTTTTCTTTTGGATTTATAGGGGAGGAACAGTCTACTCTCAAGAACACCAAGAATTTCATTAAGGATTTTAGAAGTCAACTTGATGTCCACACCATTCACTCAAGCGGTGATAGTGCTGTCAGGAGTATCTATGATTTTGATGTGGGCATAAAAAAGTTTAACTAGAATAGAATACTGGTGGCCAGAGATTTGAAGTAAGTTCATCCAACCGAGGTTGGTGAACCAATCAGAGAACTTCATCTCAATGGAATCGAAAAGCTGAAAATCAAGAGATCGGCGAGGGATTACCTTGCGAGTCAAAAAAAGGCAAAATATAATTTTTTGTATTTGGAGAACTGAAACTTCAGAGAAAACGCCATTCCCATGTCTGTAGAAGGCATATTTTCCGCCGTCGTCTTTGATTTCTGCTTCGATTTTTGCTTCTTCCTTAGGGCTTGACGGCCCTTCATCGACGGGGCGTTTACTTCCCTTGCCCATTATCTTTGGAGGCATTGTTGTCAAGAAATGAGAGAGAGGGAGAGGGAGCGAAGATGAGAAGTTGACACTAGGGTTCAACTAGAACAGAGGAAGGAGAAGACGAACGGTTACTTGGTAACTGAAGAGCTTGAGCTCAAAAAGAGGGAAAAATGGCCTATATTTAAACACTATGAATTGTGTCGACACGAATCTTATTTGAGTTAACACTTTTCACATGACACATAGGGTGTTAAAAAATAGAAATTATGTTGACACGTTTGAATATGGTGTTGACACTTTTGGTTTATTGAGTTGACACTCCTCACAGGCGAGTCGACGCAAATTTTATCGAGAGTAAGGATTCAAATCGTATCAACACTATATCACTGGGGACGACATTTTTATCAAAATGTATCGCTACTATATAGTTTTGAGTTGACACTTTCACACATGTGTCGACACCTTTCACACATCAAAATAAAGTACGACAAGTATTGAACGAACATTGAACATGCATTGTTAGTATGGTATTTAAGTATCAATTTGGAGCACATAACATACTAAGTTCTCTTATGATATAACATAATTTTTTTTCATTTAAAAGTTTGAAAAATATATCAGCAAGTTGATGGTCTGTGCCTACAAATTCAAGTTCTATGTTACTTTTTTGAATATGATCTCAAATGAAATGATGTCTAATCTCAATATGTTTTGTTCTAGAGTGTTGTATAGGATTCTTAGATATATTAATGGCACTAGTGTTATCACATTTAATAGGAATACGATCTAAACACACGCCATAGTCTTCTAGTAATTATTTCATCCAAAAAACCTATACACAACAAATACCTGCTGCAATATACTCAGTCTCAGCTGTAGATAAGGCTACCGAGTTATGTTTCTTGCTAAACCATGATATTAAAGAGTGTCCTAGGAATTGACATGCTCCACTTGTATTCTTCCTATTAATTTTACAACCGACAAAGTCTGCATCAAAATAGCCAAATAACTCAAAGGCTATTCCTCTAAGATAGAATAATCCTAGGTTTTGTGTACTTAAGAGGTATCTAAAGATGCCCTTAACAGCAGTCACATGTGATTTTTTAGGATTAACTTGATATCTAGCACACATGCATACACTAAACATGATGTCAGGTCTACTCGCAGTTAAATAAAGTAAAGATCTAATCATACCTCTTTATCTCTTTTCTTCTACTGCTTTACCATTTTCATCATTGTCGAGCTTTGTTGAAGTGCACATTAGAGTTCTCATTGGTTTTGCACTTTGCATATTAAACCTCTTCAACAAATTTCTTGTATACTTGGATTGATTAATGAAGACTCTTTCTTATGATTGTTTGATTTGAAATCCAAGTAAGTAATTGAGCTCACCCATCATGCTCATTTCAAATTCTCCCTGTATACACTTAGCAAAGTTCTTACAAAGAGATTCATTAGTTGAGCCAAAAATAATATCATCCACATAAATTTGGACAACATGCATATCTTTTCCTTGAGACTTGATAAAAAGAGTAGTATCAATATTTTCTTTTGAAAACTTATTTTCAATCAAGAATTTGCTAAACCTTTTATACCAAGCTCTTGTTACTTGTTTCAAACCATAAAGAGCCTTGGTGAGTTTGTAAATATAGTTTGAAAAATCAAGATTTTCAAAGTCAAGAGATTGTTTCACAAAACTTTCATCCTAAATAAAATCATTTAGAAAGGCACTTTTGACATCCATTTGATAAAGTTTGAAATTTCTAAATTATGCAAAAGTAACCAATATCCTAATGGTTTCAAGTCTAGTCACATGAGCAAAAGTTTCATCAAAATTGATGCATTCTTCTTGATTGTAACCTTGGACTACCAATCGAGCTTTATTCTTAAGAACTACTCTATTCTCATCCATTTTATTTCTAAAAATTCATTTTGTACCAATGATGGAGTGTTCCTTAGGTCTTGGAACTAAAGTCCAAACTTTGTTTCTCTCATATTGATTTGACTCTTCTTGTATAGCCAATATCCAAAATTCATAATTTTCACCTTTCTCAAAATATTTTGGTTCAATTTGAAAAAAGAATGCTAAATTATCACAAATATTATGTAGAGAGGATCTAGTTTTGATACCTTGAGATAGATCACCAATGATCAAATCCTTTGGATGACTATGAGCATACCTTCATTCTTTAGGTAAATCTAGATTTTCTTGATTTGAGGTACCAGTAGCCTATTGTACTTCATTTATCTATGCATTTGTAGCTTTCTCATGGTTTGGCTCTTCTTGATTTTTGATGAAGATGTTTTCAACACCTTTTTCCATATCAACTAAGTTATCTTCACAAAATTTATTAGAAGAACTGAGGTTAGTTTCATCAAATACAACATAAATAGATTCTTCAACAATTAGGATTCTTTTGTTGAAAACTCTATAAGTTTTACTAGACATAGAATAGCCTAAGAAAATACCTTCATTAGATTTAGTATCGAACTTGTCCAAAAGTTTTTTGTTGTTATTCGAAACAAAACATTTGCACCAAAAGGCACGAAAATAACTGATATTAGGTTTTTTTCTATTCCATAGCTCATATAAAATTTTCTTGAGAGAAGCTCAAATCATAACTCTGTTCACGATATGACAAGTTATGTTGACAGTCTCGACCTAAAAGTATTTTGGTAGATTATTTTCACAGAGTATGGTTCTAGCTATTTCTTCTAAAGTTCTATTCTTCCTCTCAATAATACCATTTTGTTGAGTGGTTCTAGGAGTAGAGAAGTTATGGTCTATACCACTTTTATTACAAAACTTTTCAAATTTTTTGTTTTCAAATTCACTACCATGATCACTTTCGATACTTGTAATTTGAAAATCTTTTTCATTTTGAATTTTCCGAGATAATTTTACAAAAGAGACAAAGGCTTCATCCTTATCAGTTAAGAATAACACCCAAGTATATCTAGAGAAATTATCAACCACAATAAAAGCATATCTCTTGCCTCTAAGGTTGAGAGTCCTTGTTGGACCAAATAACTCAATGTGTAATATTTATAAAGGCATAGAAGTTGAAATCACCATTTTGAATTGAAAAGAACTTCTAACTTGTTTGCCTTGTTGACATACATCATAAATTGTCTTTTTCAAATTTAATTTGAGATAATCCAATCATCAATTCGTTTTTCAAAAGTTTTGAAATAAAGTTCATATGAGCATGTTCAAGTCTTCTATGCCATAACCAACCATTATCACTCAAGGCAGTTAAGCACTTTGTGTCATTTTTGGAAATGTCATTTAGATTGAAAGTGTAAATATTTTCATGCCTGTGACCTTCAAAAATAACTTCGTTGTCAATTGAGTTTTCAATAACACACTTAACATGATCAAAGACAACCTTATGACCTTGGTCACAAAGTTGGCTTATGCTAAGAAGGTTATGTTTCAAACCATCAACAAGCAAAATATTTTCAATAAAAGGAGATAAAATTTTACTGATATAACCAATTCCTATGATTTTGCCCTTACTATTATCATCAAATGTTATAAATCCACCATCTTTAGGCTTGAGGGATGCAAACATTGACTTGTCACATGTCATGTGTCTTGAGCAGACACTTTCAAGAGAGCACATCTCTTCCTTGAATGAGGACTTTAGACACACGTGTAAAGAAATTTAAGTTTTAATTTTTGGTACCCAAACTTTCTTGGGTCTTTTGATGTTAGTTTTATGTGGGTGTGTTCCCTTATGTACCCAAACTTTCTTGAGTCTTTTGCTTCTTGAATAGTAGTGACTTTAGCTTCCCAACTCTTGGACATGCATCTTAGGATTTTTCTAACCATTTCTGCATTAGAATAAACCTTGCTAAGAGATTTTTAATCCATTGATAATATCAGTAAATCTAGTGAATATTTCAGAGATGGTTTCATCATACTTCATTTTAAATAATTCATAACTATGAATAAGTACGCTTATTTTAGATTTTTTTGACTTGGTTGGTTCCTACATGGGTAACCTCAAATTTATCCCAAATTTTCTTGACAGTGTCACAAGTAGAGATCCTATTAAACTTATTTGGGTCAAAAGAGCAATATAGAAGGTCCATAACCTTAGCATTTTTTGTATCACTCTTCTATCAGTCTCAATCCATTCACTCTCAAGTTTAGGAATAGTTGCATCTTCAACAGTCTTGGTAGCTCTTTTAGGTTCATTTATAATAACCCTCAAAAGGTCATAGTCTACGATTTGAATGTAGATTCTCATTCTAGTCTTTCAATAATTGTAATTTCTTCCATTGAACAAATGAGGTCTGTTGGTGGACTGACATTCTGACTAAATAGGTTCAATACTACTGGTTGCCATAGAAACTCCTAGACAGTTAAGTCAAAAACAAGTGTCCAAACTCTGATACCAATATATAGTTTAGGCAATTTAAGAGGGGGTTAATTGAGTTTTAAAAAAATAATAATAATTTTAAAAAAAAATTTAAAACCTTTTAATTTCTCAAACAGATATAACAATATATATAACAACATAAAATTAAAGAGGTTAGGGAGAGAGAAATCGAACAAAACATCAAGATTTAATGTGGTTCGACTTCTTCCAACCCTATGTTCACTCTTCAAGACTCCCCTTAAGAATATCCATTAGGATTGAATGTTTTATATACGCATTCAAAAGCCTTTTACAGCCTCAAGAAGATCTTACAAAATAATCCTTTTTTTTTCTTTTTCTAATATCTCTTGAGCACTTTTTTAAAGAGTATCACTCACTCTCTTAAAGGATCAATGGTGACTCACCCTCTAATACAATAAATGTGAGAATCAAAGCTTCACTAACTCACTTTCTTTACAAATGATTGGAGAAAAATGAATAAGAAAGAGTAAGAATCGATTGGAGGAGTAAATGAGCAATAAATGCTTTATTGAAGATTTGGAACTTTTGATTCAAGCCATAGAATAGTGTCTAGATCCTTGAAGCTCTGAAAATTAACTCCTTATATAGCAATCTAAAGTAAATAACCGTTGGTGGGTTGGTGGGGCAATTAATGCTTTGAAATCCAACCATTGGAACCAGCGCAAGATTTGAAATCTATCCCAAGTGTCGACTCAAAACCATTTTGTGTCGACACAAAATATCTAGGACTTAGTTCTTCAAGTGGTTGTGTCAACTCAGATCTTTGTTGGTGTCGATCCAATTTCTACTTTTACCTCACCCACACAGTGGTGTCGACTCATGAATCACTTGGTATCGACCTAGTGTATTTCTTTAGATTTTCAAGTGAGACTTTGGTGTCAATTCATAATCATTTGGTGTCGACTCAGAAAGTTATAGTAAGTCTCGAAACTTTTAGAGTCAAATCATCTTTGTTTGGTGTTGACTTAAAAACTTTCAAACAGTCTTGGTTGTTTTGATGTCGACTCAACTTCGTTTGGTGTCAACCCAAAACTCTTGCTTTTGAAAGGGAAATTTGTGTCGACTCAACAAACTTTGGTGTTGACCCTTGTTGACTTGGAATCGAAAAATGACTTATAGTTCTGGTGTTAACCAATTTCTCTGTGGTGTCGACTAATTTTGTTTTTTAGATGGTGTTTTGGTGTCGACTCATGTGAATTTGGTGTCAACCCAAAAGCTCGAAGGATCATTTGGTGTCGACTCAAAATGAATCTTGGTCTAATATTGAAAGTGTCGACCTAAAATTATTTGGTGTTGACTCGTCTGAGTTCCTGAAACGTCTTAGAAAAAGATGTTAGGGGGTCGATTCAATTTTTCAATGGTGTCGACACACTTGAGAGTTTCAAGCGTACTTTACTTTAAGGTATTGATTCAAATATCAATTTGTATCGACACAAAACGTTCTTATTCAGAACATTGAGTGTCGCCCATTTGATGAAAATAGTCAGCACAAATGATATAAGGTGTCGATTTATTTGCCATGAGCTGTCAACATTTATTTTCTTAGAAATATTTAAATATAATCTTTTTAAATTTATTTAATTAAAAAAATAAATTATCAAAATTATCAAAATTTAATTAAAAAACTCTTAAACTAACAATATATTCACACACACACACATGCTCATCATATAATACCACGCAAGTAATACCTCCTTCTATCATTGCTAGTCATTATCATCATCATCATATTTGATCAATACTTTTACTCGTCGGTCATTACCTCCGCCTACTTATTGTAACCTCATAATCGCCACGTCAACTTATTATTTTCAACCTGTTGACCACCACATTCACACGTCACCTCTCCCCCACCAACTTGTCAAATCTCCAAACAACGTTGTCGCCGTTATTTCTAGAAACTTCTTCTACCTTTGCCAAGTTTTCCATCTTTAGATACTCTAACCTCTACCACCATCGACCTTGTCGCCAGAGATGACCTCCTATTGCATATTATCACCTGCAACCATTACAAGCATTCTCACATCCGATATTTGTTTTTGGATAACTTTCCTTTTGCTGCCCGTCCTTTCCTACCATCACTTGTTATAAAATAGAATTTACAATATATATATATATATATATATATAT